>CM053144.1:51229170-51426670 GCA_028571685.1 Heterohyrax brucei
TGCATTGCCTCCTTAAGTATACACTTAATGGGTTTTTTTTCTTTTATTTTCTTTTTTTTAGGCAATGAGCTTCTTTCAATGCTTGTTGTAGTTTGGATTGGTTTTTACGAAGTCTGTAAGCTTTTCTTTATATGTGAATGTTTTAAGTTCTTCTTCATATTTGAGAGACAGTTTTGCCAGACATATAATTCTTGGTTGGAAGTTTTTCTCCTTCAAGGCTTTGAATGTGTCATCTCACTGCCTCTGCGCCAACACTGTTTCTGCCAAGAAGTTGGAAGAAAGTCTACAGGGCTTCCCTCTGAATGTGGGCTTTGCTTTGAGCCTTGCTGCCTTTAAGAGTTTATGTTTATGTTCCATTTTATTAAGCCTGATTATAAAATGTCTTAATGTCTTTCTTTTGGGGTTTACTTTTTGTGGCATTCAGTACACATCTTGGATATTTATATTCTTTTCTTTCATAATTTCAGGTAAGTTTTCTGTCAGCACCTCAACAACAATACTCTGTGGTTTTAACTGTCCTTCTCTGTTCAGGAGCTCCAATTAATCATAGATTATTCCTCTTGATGGAGTCCCACATGTTTCATAACATGTCTTCATTTTTTTTGCATGTGTTTGTCTTCTCTCTGCTTTCTCCTCATAAATGCTGGTGTCAGTTGCTCTGTCCTCAAGATCACTAAGTTTGACTTCTATTTCCTCAATTCTGCTCTTTAGTCTTTGAATTGAATTGTCTAATTCTGTAATTTTGCTATTGTTCTTCCGGATTTCAGAACATTGATGTTCCATCAGCTCAAATAGCTTGCTTAATTTTTCATTTTACTCTGCTGCATTTTGTTTAACCTCTAGGAGGGCTGTCTATATAATTCTTTTGTACTCAACCATCAATTTTTTCAGAAAGGCTTCTTCATCAGGGAAGTTTTTCAATACTTTAGTTTGGGAGTTTTCTGGAGCCATGGTGGGCTCCAGAAATGATGATCTGTTGTCTTTGTGCCTTCTAGACAGTTTTCAGTTTCTCTGGTGTTGCCTCAAAAGGACATGAGGCATAGTTCTGGGAAGGGAGTTTACCTCTGGTCCAGGTGTGTTGGGACCAATTAATGCTTCATAGCTGGCAGTTTGTTAGCTCTTAAAACCACAGGTGTGACTCACCCAAGTGGTGTGCAGAAGAATTTCATAAAAATAATAGTAGAGGTGGAGCCAAAAATGGCAGACTAGACACACATGTCCTTTATTCCCTCTGAAGGGCTGCACTACACACAGGCTTTCTACTGGAAAAGTGCTCTCCAAACTGGCACTGCCTCCTAACCCTGCAATTAGCCCCTGCTGAGGCCTCTGGTTAGATAACTCCACCTCCCAGCTGACCAATATGGCATCCCAGTCAAGCCGCTTCTCCTACCATTAAGCAGGAGAACCTATGGTGGAGCTCAGAAAAGAGAGAGTAGAGGGGCTGTGGTGCTCTCTGTCCACTGCCAGTCTCTCAAAATGTGGCTATCTCCACACACTGTCTCTGTGCTGTGCCACATGCTGTTGACTTCAGCACTGCAGCTCAGCATATCTGCCTGCTTATGCTCATCCCCCACCAACCAGCCAACAAGACTTATAAAAAAATTAAAAGCACTGGTACCTTCAGTCTGCCCAAACAGAGTCAGCAGGAACAGGGTTCAGCAAGAGAAAATTTTTTGTTTAGTGACTTTTAGCCCAATCTAACAACTGTCTGCTGTCTCCAGAATGCTCTGTTCAGTTATCAACCCAGGCCTTCATTTTCAGAGGGACTTGAGGACACATGTGTCTAGTCTGCCATTTTGGCTCCACCCCTACCTCTTTTCTTAAGAAACCGTTCTGCATACCACTTGGGTGAGTGCCATGTGGGGTCTTAAGAGCTAACAAGCTGACATCTAAGAAGCATTAATTGGTCCAAACACACCTGGACCAGAAGTGAACAGCGGGTGTCATGGACAAGAAGAAAATAGGAACCCACCAGGTGGAAGGAGCCATGTGAGCCAGCATCTGCCTCATCATGAGACCTGAAGAACTGGACGGTGTCCAGCCACCACCAATGACTGCTCAAAGGGGGAGCACAAAAAGGCTATGCATGCCACTTGGGTGAATGACGTCTGGGGTCTTAAATGCTAATAAGCTGCCATCTAAATAGCACATCTGGTCCCAATTCACCTAGATCACAGCTAGACAGAGATGGAAAATATAAGCCCAGCTGATGGAAGATGCCATATAATCCAGAGACTACTTCAACACAGGAATAGAAGATTCAGGTGGTGGCCAGACACCACTGGTGACTTCCAGGATGGGGTGCATAATATCGAGTCCCTCACATAGCAGCAGAAACATAAGTGTGCAGAAATAGAACTCCACCAAATGACCACAACTGATGGTCCCTCAGCTGGAGGGCCTCCTAGGAGAGTGGCCCCCAGACTGTCTAACCCCAAACCACATCCAGCACCAACGCCAGCTCCCCAGACAAAGGCTGAACTGGCGTATGTAACACGTGCAGTAAACCTGGTACCAGACAAACTTTGGGACTTAAGTAGATACACGGATGCTGACTGAGAAGCTCATCACTGGTGGTGAAAAGATAGTGGGAGGGGGGACAGTGCTTGATCAAATGGGCATGGGAACTTCTGGGTGATAAGGGGGAGTGTGCTGTCATGGGAGAGTGGAGAATGGATGGGAGAGCAATTAGAGTAGAATACTAGTGTTGAGTTCAAGATCTTAGATGGCAAATTGATACGGACTGTATGCTTGTACTTAAACCACAATAAAATTTAGTTAAAATAAGAAGATTGAGGTGAAGAAAAAAGCTGTGATCAGATGGCTCAGCTGTAACTGGTAGAGCAAAACTAGAGTTCACTTGTTTTTTGTTGTTAGTACTCTCCCATCACCAAGAGAATCATGACAACATTTTATAGCAGGTCTTAAAAGTAAGTTAATAGAAACTGTTGAACCAGCAACCATGGGAGAGGACTAAACTTCACTATCAGAGCAGTTATCAGGCTGTGTAGTTACCTAGTCTCTAGCTTACTTCCCCTAATGTACTTTAAGTATGAAAGGTCAGAGAAAATGATCTTTGTCACTATAATGCACAATGATCAACATATAGACATTGCTCAAGTGTATGTTTAATGAATAACCTAATAAATCATTAAGTTCAGATTTATATTACACTGTCTCTATCTCCAGTACACATATACACTCCATGTCACATCCCATATCTCTTTGTATAACTCCAGGTTGTAAAGATTTTCATCCATCTGTTCTTAGAAATAATAACTATTTTATGGTTTTACTCATAACATTTAAATCCATAGTCCAGTTTCAGTTAAATTTTATATACAGCCTGAGATTAAAATTACAGATAAATAGATAGAATTTATTTGTTATGATTGAGTGAAAGTGTACAATCCAGTTTAAATTTGCATGCCCACCTATGTGCAGCTCCTACTGCTCTGCTTGCCTGGTGACAGCGCATACCTTCTTTCTCTTCTACACATGCCATATCCTGTTAACAATCTCCTGTCCCCATCTTCTCCACCCTCTCCACTATGCTGTAGTAAGAGGACAGTAGGACGACATCTTATGGATACATGGAAACAAAGTGCACACGTGATATGGTCACTCTGTGCCACCAAGTCCAATCCATTCATGTCACAGCAGTTGACCTCAGTAATGATTTATGAACAGGGGCAGCATCAGATCTAGGTGTCATGCTCCCAGGAGAACCTACAGGCCTTCAGACCATCAATTGGAGTCTTTTAGTGGAGTTCTCGTGGTGCACCCCTTTTTATTCTCATGTTGCCACTGGGACTCAACTTTTTGAGCCCCATCAAGGTTATCGCTGGAGGTGGCCAGACACCATCTGGTTCTTCTAGTCACATGTTGATGTAGTCATTCATTCACATGGGTCTTTCTGTCTTCTGGGTTCTGTTTCCCCCATGTCGCTTTTGTCCTTGGTGATCTACTGTTCCTGCTGAGTCGGGGCCATTTGGTGTACCTCAGATGGCAGCTAGATAGCTTTTAAGACCCCGGATGCCACTAACCAATATGGGGTGGAGAGGACTCTCTTAGCAAAAGGCTACTTACAAAAATTCTCTTCCTTCATGATTTCTAGGAAGTTTTCTTTCAGCAGCTCAGCAACAATACTCTCTGTGTTCTCAGATGTCTCACCCTGTTCAGGGACTCCAATTAATTGAAGGTTGTTCCTCTTAATAGAGTCCCACATGCTTCTTAATGTTTCTTCATTTTTCTTGTTTCTTTTTTCTGATTTCTGCTCATAGATGCTGGCATAAGTAGCTCTGTCTTCCAAATCAGAAATTCTTTTTTCCATTTGTTCCATTCTGTTTTCTTGGCTTTGCATGGAAGTTTCTATGTCTTTGATTTTCTTCTTGATCTCTTGGATTTCAGAGTACTGGTGTTCAATCAGATTGAACAACTTGCTTAATTTTTCATTTTGTTCTGCTGCATTTTGTATAAGGTCTAGAAGGGCTCTGTATATAAACAATTTGTATTCACTTCCTGATGCTTTCATAAAAGTTTCTTCATCTGGAAAACTCCTTGGTTGCTTTGTTTGGGAGCCTTCTGAAGCCATGAGTGATTGCTTATATGCCACAATTGCCTGTTACTTTTTGGGTCCCATGTGAGTATATAGAGGCTGGAAGAGGTACTGTGAGGATGGAATGCAAATGTTGCTCTGGGCTGTCTTCAAATGTAAAGCAAAAGGTATATGACCAGTTCACAAGTCAGTTAGGTTTTCAGGTGTAGAGGTCCCTCTTCTCATTTGACAAAGTAAGCACCACTGTATCCAACCCCAGATGATAACTAGTTCGGAATACAGCAATGCTACTGCCCTGTTGGCCTCTGCTGACAGGGCCTAGCCTTATCCAACACTGCATCGAGTACTGGTTTTGTGACAGAAAAGTGCTCTCCTGTGGGCAGGCTCTGGCTCCCAAGCTAAGAATTAGGTCCAGCTGCGGCCACCGTATCCAAGATGGCGTCCTCCACACAGGCAGCAGACGGAGGGGCTAAAGGTGCTGAGAGGTAGTGATTCCTCTGCTTCTGTTGCAGGGCCCCCAAAGCAGGCAGCACTGTTCAGAATCACTACTTTTCTGTCGGAGAAGCGCTGTCCTGTTTGCAGGCCCTGGCTCCTAGGCTAAGAACGAGGTCCCGCTAAGATCTCGGTACCAACATGGTGCCCGGCACGCTGACCGCGGAGCTCCGCACAAACCCCGCTGAGGCAGCTGCAAAACGAAAGGCTCAAAGTGTCTAGATTAACAGAGTCCCGAGCCTGGCTCTCAGAATATGGGAATTTCGCCTGCCTATACCCCAGCAGCGCGTCTGAGTCCAGCTGCCAGGCAAGACTCAGCTCCGCCCGCTAGCCAAGACAGAGGAAAAAAAAAGTCAAACTGGTGCATTTACCTTCCGTCCGTGAGAGCCGGGGCTAGCCAGGAGCAGGAGTCAGGGAAAGAGAGGAGATTTTTCGCTGAGTGGTATGAAGTCCCAATTAACAGCTCTGTGCCGTGTCCTGAGGCTGATTAGGTGATCAGAAGGCTCTGTTTGATTGTCAGTTCAGGTCTTGGTTTCCAGAGGGATATAAGGAGACGTGTGCTTAGTCCGCCATCTTGACTCCGCCCCCTGCTACTTACAAAAATTGACTTCAGTGTCCCCTGAGAGCATGATCCCTGGATCCCCACCACTGCCACTCTGTCCTTGGCATATTGAGTTCAGATT
This sequence comes from Heterohyrax brucei, assembly GCA_028571685.1. Taxonomy (NCBI): domain Eukaryota; kingdom Metazoa; phylum Chordata; class Mammalia; order Hyracoidea; family Procaviidae; genus Heterohyrax; species Heterohyrax brucei. The sequence goes on from CM053144.1 coordinate 51,234,904, forward strand.
GGAAGAATTTTCAGGTTATGTTGAAGTCCAGTTAAATTGATCTAATGTGTGCTATCACTGATTTGGCCCACCCAAATTTATGTCAACTATCTCATCTATAACCAGCCCTCTCCTTTCTGCCCTCCCTCCCCTCCCTTGCAGCCATCAAAGAGTCTTTTCTTCTGTACATGAGTCTGTATTTAAGTTGTTATTGTAGGGGTCTCATACAACATTTGTCCTTGTGCCACTGACTAATTTCACTCAACATAGTATTATCCAATTGCAACCAAGTTATCAGATGCTTCCTAAAATCATCATTGTTCTCTGTCATTGCATAGAGTTCCATTGAGTATATATATCATGGTTTATTTACCCATTCATCTGTTTGGGGGCATCTGGGTTGACTCTATCTTTTTTCTGTTGTGGACTGTGCTGCAATAAACATCTGTGCGCATGTATCTGTTCATGCGACTGTGCTTCCATTTGTATGGTGTATTCTAAGCAGTGGGATTACTGGGTGTATTTCCAGCTTTTTAAGGAAGCACCAGATTCCTTTCCAAAGAGGTTGTACCATTTTTCAACCCCACCAGCAGTGTAGGAGAGTTCCAATTTCTTCACAGCCTCTCCAGCATTTGTTGTTTTGTGTTTTTTGGATCATGGCCAACCTTGTTGGGTAAGGTGATATCTCTTCGTAAATTTCATTTGAAATTCTTTAATAGCTAATGATTGTCAGCATTTGCACATGTGTCTTTTGGCTGCCTGGATATCTTCTTTATAAAAGTGTCTGTCCATCTCCTCCACGCAATGCTTAGATTATTTATCCTTTTCTTGTTGATATGTTGTAGATTATGGATACAAGATGTTAGTCTGATGTATAGTTGTCAAATACTTTTTCACGTCCTGTAGGTGATGTTTTAATTCTTTTGATAAAGTCTTTGGATGAGCAAAAGGGTTTGATTCTTAGTAGTTCCCATTTATCTATTTTCTCTTCTGTTGTTCACTCTCTATTTGTCAGATTTTGAAGTCTATGTTACGTACTAAAACTTCCATTGTTGAACCTGTTTTTTCCTGAACAGTTTTGTTGTTTTAGATTTAATATTTAGGTCTTTTATCTAGTTTGAGTTGGTTTTTGTATAAAATGTGAGATATGGGTCTTGTTTCAATTTTTGCAGATGGATATCCAATTTTGCCAGCATCATTTGTTAAAGAGACTGTTTTTACCACAGTTTAAAATCTTGTGGCCTTTGTCAAACATCAACTGTTCTTACGAGGATGGTGGCATCTCTGGGGTTTAATCTCTGTTCAATTGGTCTATATGTCTCTTTTTGTACCAGTACCAAGCTGTTTTGACTACTGTGGCCGTGTAATAGGTTATAAAGACAGGTAGTGAGAGGCCTCCCAATGTGTTCTTCTTCAGTAGTGCTTTACTTATCTGGAGTTTCTTCCCTTTCCAAACAAAGCTGGTGATTTGTTTCTCCATTTCATTAAAAAACGTCACAGGAATTTGTACTGGGATTACATTATATATATAGATTGCTTTGGATAAAACAGACATTTTCACAATGTTAATTCTTCCTATAGATGAGCAGGGTAGGTTTCTCCATTTATGTAAGTCTGTCTTAGTTTCTTTTAGTAAGGTCTTATAGTTCTCTCTGTAAAGCTCTGTTATTTCTCTGGTTAGATTTATTCCTTGGCATTTTATCTGCTTCAGGGCTGTAGTAAATGGTATTGATTTCGTGATTTCTTCTTTAATAATCTCTTTGTTGGTATAAAGAAATTCTACTGATTTACTTATGTTGATCTTGTGTCCTGATCTTGTAGCTCTTCTATCAGTCTGAGTAGTTTACTTGTGAATACTTTAGTATTCTCTGTGTGTGCAATCATATCATCTGCAAATAGGGAGATTTTTACTTCTTTACTGATGCTGATGTCATTTATTTGTTTGTCTTGTCTAACTGCTCTGGCCAGAACTTCTAGTACAATGTTGAATAGGAGAGGTAAGAATGGGCATTCTTGTCTAGCTCCTGTTCTCAAGGGGAATTATTACAGTCTCTCTCCATTCAGGATGATGTACGCAGTTGGCTTTGTATAAATGGCCCTCATTGCATTGAGGAATTTGCCTTCTATTCCTATTTTGCTGAGGGTTTTTAGCATGAATAGGTGTTGGACTTTATCAAATGCCTCTTCTGCATCAATTGACAAAATCAGGTGATTCTTGGCTTTTGTGTTATTTATATGGTTGATCACATGAATTGTTTTTCTGATGTTGAACAAGCCTTGCATCCCTGGTATGAATCCAACTGGGTTGTGATGAATTATCTTTTTGATATGTTGTTGAATAGAGGCTAGTATTATGTTGAAGATTTTTGCATCTAGGTTCATGAGTGATACTGCTCTGTAGTTCCCCTTTTTGTGTGATCTTTCCCCAGCTTTGGTATCAGGGTTATGCTGGCTTCATAGAACGAATTTGGGAGTATTCCATCCCTTTGTATACTGTAAAATAGTCTCAGTAGTATTGAAGATAACTCTTCTCTAAAAGCTTGGTAGAATTCTGCAGTGAAGCCATCTTGCCCATGGGTTTTTTTTTGGTTGACAGTTGTTGGATGACTTTTTCAAACTCTTCCTTTTTGATGGGTTTAGTCAGTTGTTCTGCTTCACCTTGTGATTATTTGGGTGGGTGACATGAATCTAGGAATTTGTCCACTTTCTTTTTGTTTTCAAATCTGTTAGAGTGCAGTCTTTCATAGTATTCTGTTACAATATTTTTTATTTCCGTTAGATCTGTTGTGACATTTCCCATCTTATTTCTTATTTAGATTGTTTCCTTTCCCATTTTTCTTTTGTAAGTTTAGCCAGTGGTTTATCAATTTGTTTGATCTTTTCAAAGAACCAGCTTTTGATCTTTTCATTTTTTTAAATTGTTTTTCTATTCTCTAATTCATTTAGTTCTGCTCTAATCTTTATGATCTGTTTTATTACAGTGTTTGAAGGCTTCCTCTGTTGCTCTCTTTCTACTTCTTCAAGCTGTAGGGTTAATTCTTTGGGTTCTTTCTTCTTTCCAGGTGCATGCATTTATAGAGATAAACTGACCTCTCAACACTGCTTTGGCTGCATCCCATAGGTTCTGGTAGGAAGTGTTTTCATTCTCGTTGGAATCCATAAATTTCTTTATTTCATCCTTGATTTCTTCTATAACTCATGGCTTTTTGAGCAAGGTGTTGTTCAGTTTCCATGAGTTCCACTTTCTATCTATGTTTTCCCTGCTATTGATTTCAGCTTTTATAGCTTTATATTCTGAGAAGATGCTTTGCAATAATTCAATGGTTTGGTTTTCGCTGAGATTTGCTTTGTGTCCTAACACATGGTCTATTCTGGAAAATATTCCAAGTGCACTGAAGAAGAAGATGTACTTATCTGCTGAAGGGTAGAAAGTTCTGTACATGTCGAAGAGTTCCAGTTGCTCGATTGTCGCAATAAGATCTGTGTCTTTGTTGAGCTTTTTTCTAGAAGATCTGTCCAATACTGAAAGTGGAGTGTTGAAGTCTCCCATTATTATTGTGGAGTGATCCATCTCATTTTTGAATGTAGAGAGTATTTCTTCGATGTCTCTAGCTACTTTAGTATTGGGTGCATATTTAGTGTTGCTAAGTCCTGCTTATGTATAGAAACTTTCAGCCACAAATAGTGTTCATCTTTGTCCATGATGATGGATTTTACATTAAAATCTATTTTATCTGAGATTAGTATTGGCACACCTGCTCTTTGTACATTGTTAGCTTGGTATATATTCTTCCATCCTTTAATTTTCAATTTGTTCGTATCTTTAAGTCAAAGGTGAGTTTCTTCTAAGCAACATATAGATGGGTTGTGTCTTTTGGTCCAGGATGTCACTTGTTGTCTTTTTACTGGAGAGTTCAGTCCAATTAAACTCAGTGTAATTATTGATAGGAATGTGTTTAGTGCTGTCCTTTTGATGTATTTATTTTTGTGTTGATGTTTTCTCTGTTGCTCTCTCTTTTCTGTTGTAGGACATTCTTTCTTGTGGGTTGATTGTTCACCCTTTTCAGTGTTGGTTTTGTGTTTATTGAGACTCTTGTAATTCATTTCTTACTTTGATATGTTGCATCTTTATTATGCCTTGTGGCTACTCCTAAGATCCCCTTTAATAATCTATGTTTAAACCCAATTTTAGCTTCTACATATCTTATTAACTTCCTCTCCATCTGAAAGGACTGTAACTACTGTAGTATAAACCCCTCTTTTAAATGTTATAGTATCATAGTTTTCATGATATGATCACTGGATCACTTCTTTTAATATTATAGCTTTGGTTGGGTTTTGTGCCTTCCCTAATTGAGTAGGTTCTGGATGATGTGTCCTGTATTGTCTCCTAAAGTGTAGAGTTAATGGCTTTGTTCTTCTAAGCCAAGAGCTTCTTTCAGTATTTCTTGTAGCTTTGGTTTGGTTTTTACAAAGTCTCTGAGTTTCTGTTTATCTTTGACTGTCTTGATTTCACTTTCATATCTGAAAGACACTTTTGCAGGTTATATAATTCTTGGTTGGAAGTTTTTCTCCTTCAAGGCTTTGAATATGCCATCCCACTGCCTCTGTGCCAACATGGTTTCTGCCGAGAAGTCAGACAAAAGCCTACAGGACTTCTCTCTGAATGTTAGCTTTATTTTCAGTCTCACTGCCTGTAAGAGTTTCTGCTTATGTTTCATTTTGTTAAACTTGATTATAGTATGTCTTGGAGTCTTTCTTTTGGGGCCTACATAGTGTGGCATTCAATATGCATGTTGGATATCTATGTTCTCTTCTTTCATAATTTCAGGGAAGTTTTCTGTCAGCAATTAGACAACAATCCTCTCTGTTCTCAGGTGTCTTTCCAGTTCAGGAACTCCAATTAATGGTAGATTGTTCCTCTTGGTAGAGTCTCATATGTTTATTAATACTGCTTCATTTTTCTTGTTTCTTTTCTCTGATTTCTCCTCTTTTTTTATTATGATTGAATGAAAGTGTACATTCTGCTATAACTTTGCATGTCCACCTATATGAAGCTTCCACTGCTCTTCCTGCCCAGTGATAGCACATTATTCCTCTTTGTTCCATACATATCCCTTCCTCCCAGCAGTCTCCTTTCTCCTCCTCTCCACCCACTGCCCTTCATCCAGCCAGAGGTCATCAGGATGCTATCCTATAGATGTATAGAACTGTAAAGTGCACCCAAGATATGGTCACTCTGCGTCACCAAGTCCAATCCATTCATGTCCAAAGAGTGGACCTTCATTATGATTTATGGACAGGGGCAGCATCAGGGCCTGGGGCCATGCTCCCAGAGGAACCCCAAGGCCCCTGGCCCATCAATTGTGGTCTTTTAGTGTAGATCGCAGGGTGCACCATTTTTATTCTTGTGTTGCTGTGAGACACAACTTTGTGAGCTCCATCATGGCTATCACTGGTGGTGGCCAGGCACCATCCACTTCTTCTGGTCACAATTAGATGTAGACACCCACTCATGTGGGTCTCTGTGTCCTCTGGGTTCTCTTTCCCCCATGTCATTTTGGTCCTCAGTGATCATCCATTCACCCTCAGATGGCAGCTTTTAAGATCTCAGATGCCACTCACCAAAGTGGAGTGCAGATAGCCCTCTTAGCAACATGGTAGTTGTGCCAAATAGCCTCAATTTTACCTGAGAACATGGTCCCTGCCCCTGCGCCCCAGCTGCTCTGTCCTTGTAATATTGGGTTAAGATGGAAGGAGTACTCAAGTTATGTTGAAGTCCACTTGACATTGCTCTTCTTTCTAATGTGTGCTGTCACTGATTTCACTCAATCAAATATCTATCAACTATCTAATCTAAGCCCTCCCTGCTCCCTTCCCTTGTAGTCATTAAAGGGTCTTTTCTTCTATGTATGAGTTTGTTTTTGAGTTCTTACTGTAGGGGTTTCATACAATAGTTGTCCTTTTGTCGCTGACTACTTTCACTCAACATAATGTGCTCCAAAATAATGTCCTGCACAAGCTCCCCACCTGCCTCAGTACAGGCTACTCAATGGCAGAGGTGAAAAGAGAGGCCAAAGGTGCTGAGATGCACAGAGTCCAAAGCTGGGCTCTCAAAATATGGCAATTTTTCCCACTGATCCCACCAGTAGTGCATCTGAGATTAGCTGCTAGTCAGGTCCCAGCTCTGTCTGCTGGCTAAGACAGAAAAAAAAAAGTTAAAATGGCAAGTTGCTTGTAGTCTGTGAAAGCCAGCACTCACGAAGAGCACAGATTGGTGAAAGAGAGGAAGTCTTCTGTTCAGTGGTGCCAAGCCAAGTGCCGTCAAGTCCAAATTGACAGCCCTATGCTGTGTCCTAGGGTTCTCTAGGTGTCCAGAAGGCTCTGTTTAGTTATCAACTCAGGTCTTGGTTTCCAGGGGGATTTAGGGAGATGTGTATTTAGGCTGCCATCTTGACTCTACCCCTCTCTTTTTTTAAATAGAGAGAAGTCCAAAGGGGAAACAAGTAGATTTTTATAATGGATTTAAACATCAAAACAGGTGTAATAAGTCTGTGGTATTGACATGTTAAAGCTGTGGTCTGCACTTATTTCAAATGAAATAATAAATCTATCTTTTGCAATCAGTCCTCTAACTAATACAGTGATGTAAACTACATTAGATTTTGGTAGTAATATTAGCGAATTGTAGGTATAGATTTATGAGTTCAAAAAAAGAAAACAAATCGATTAAGTTAAGATGTAATATATCTCATACATAATAACAAAACCTTTGCCTTTATAAAGCTGTCATAGATTGAATTGTGTCCCCCCCAAAATTGATGTAGCCATGTGGCTGGGCCATGATTCCCATATCTTGTCACTATCCTCCATTTTGTGGTTTTCCTAAACCGTATGTTAAAGGATTAGGGTGGGGCTATAAATCCCTTCATAGGATTACCTCCCTGGTCCCCTGCAAAGGGAGTTTCCCTGGAGTATGGCTTGCCCCACCCTTAATCCTTTCATCCTACAAGAGATAAAAGGAAAGAGAAGCAAGCAGAAAATTGAGAACCTCATACCATCAAGCAAGCAGCACCGGGAAAAGAGCACTTCCTTCAGACCTGAGGTTACTGCACCAAGACACTCCCTGGACAAAGACTGGTACAGTACCGGATTTTCCTCCAGAGCCAACAAGGGGAAAGCCTTCCTCTGGAGCAGACACCCTGATATGGACTTGTAGCCTACCGGACTGTATAAGAATAAACTTTCCTTTATTAAAGCCATCCACTCTGTGGTATTTCTGTTAGAACAGCCCTAGCTGACTAAAACAAAAGCCTAGGAATACTGATCATTCATTTACACCTTGTGTAATGCATAAAAATATCTAAAACAAATACACAAAAAATCATGGCTTTTCCAGTAGATATAGGAAGGAATTCATCTTTCATGTCCTACTTTTTCCTCTGAGTTACAAGTACAAATCCTTCAGAATATTTAACCAAGTTGCTATCCTCTGAGGGAAATCAAGAGATTCAGTGAAAATCAACTACTAAGAAATAAGGTCGTTTATACCACATGATTTCAAGGTATTATTAGGCACAGTTTCTCATCATCTACAGTTGTTATCCCTTGAATTACATCATTTGTTAAGCCTTGAATGCAGTACTCACCAACCTTTTCTGTCAACTGCATTGAAAATAACAAAAATGAAAACTATGTATGAATGGAACAGAAGCAATTTACAAGGGAATTAACAGAAATTCAAGTAAATCAGTTCATCTAGGGGAAATTTTAGTTTTTCTTTAACTGATTTCATAGAAGATTATGGTGGATAACAGTTTCATTAAAACTATAACAAGCTTACAACATTGTTAAATTTTTCTAAAATTATTTTTAACTTGTCTTTTTCTTTGTTTTTTACACAAAGAGGACATGCTAGTATTCTGTCTTTATACAATTTCCAAATTCTTTATATATATATTTTAAGATTTGGGGAAAATGGACCAAAATTTCAAATTTGCTCAATTGAGTTTTTCACATGGACAAAGTAAAAAATCCAAGTTTATCTCCAATTTCCTAGAAAAGAAATCAGGCAATATTTTATGAATGATATACAGTGCCACACAATTAAGTCTGCACACTTATCCTAGAAAAAGTGCTACGTAACTCATTGCTGAATATCCCTATGTTTACCTTCAAAATACTCCTCTTGGGAAGCTGTGCCTCAGAGCCAGTGTCTAGTCCACCCTTCAGAGCAGTTTAGGATTTCTTTTCTGGAATGTTCATCAGAGCTGTCAGTATACAGGTCTGCAATTAAGTTTGCAAACTCCTCCTAGAAAAAGTGCATCTAAGGGTGGACTAGGAACTGGCATTGGAGCATAGCTTCCCAAACTGATTACTTCCACAGTGACCATAGTGATACTGGGCAATGTGATATGTAGCCATTTTCTAGGGTGAATTCTCAGCTGTACAATGACACCTCTGAGCGACACTCCAGAAAAAAGAGTTTCAAAATTGCTTTGAAGGGTGCACTAGGTTCTGGTGTGGGTGCACAACTTCCAAAGGAGAGTACTTCAAAGGTGACTTTAGTGACATTCACCAATGAGATAACTAGCACTTTTACTAGAATTAGCTCATTAACTTAATTGTCGATTGTCATACGTTATCTTAAATATTAATAATAGTGGATTCCAAATATTTTTGCCCTGAATAGACTTTTCCAGCAGAGGTCAATGACAGAACAGTACCACCAATGAGATGATATTACTGACATGCTGAAATTGACTGTCATTTGTACTCTTTCAAAGAAATGAAAAGTCCTAAAATCAGTTGTCTATTTAATTGTAAAAGTGATGTACATTATGTTGGATCCAGGTCCTAATATTTGCAAATGGTAGTTAGAAATTTGAGGTTCAAATAATCTGGATTCCAATAGACGAGATTACTGTAAGAAATACCTTACTACATAGGAACAAGTCTTTGCCCTCAGAAAGCGTAGGACTGCTGATCCTTCATTTATATCTTTCACACAGGATAAAAAGACATGCAAACAAACACTGCTATTATGTTGGATACAGCTAGAGAATTCACCTTTGCCATCCTACTTTTTCCTCTAGCAGTCCTCTAAAACATATAAGGAAATGACTAACCTCTCAGGGAAATCAAAGCCATTCGGTGGCATCAATTGCTAAGAAACAAGGTATTTTGTGCCACATAGTTTCAAGCTACTGATTGCTACAGTCTGTCATCATCTAGGATTGTTCATTCAATTACACCCCTTGTTTATGCATGAAAATACTACTCACCCATCTTTTATGCCAGAACCTCTGAAAAATAAAAAAGATGCCAACAATATACAAAAGGACAAATAGCAGCAATGTACAAAGACAGTAACAGCAGTTCAAGTAAACCAGATTACTTATAAGGAACGTTTAACTTTCCTTTAACTGATTTCATAGAAGATTTTGGTGGACACCAGTTTCTCAAAATTACGGCAAATTCATAAAGTTGTGATGCTTCTATAACAATGTTTTTAATGGGTCTTATTTCTACGGAAAGAGGACATGCTAGCATTCTCTCTATAATTTCAAAACATTATCTTAGATTTTTTTAGATTTGGAGAGAATGGACCAAAATTTCAAATTTGTTCAATTGGGCTGAACACATGAATAAAGATGCGAAACTGAGGTTTACCTCTAGCTTCCTGGAAAATCAGTTTAGACAAGACTTTATAAATGAAATAAGTTGACTAAATATTAAATCATCATGGATCCCAAATATTTTGTGTAGAATGATTTTTCACAGCAGAGGGCAAAGATAAAATAGGTCTAATAAGTTGGTGGTACCAACATGTTGAAATTGCCTGTGATTTGTACTTCATTCAAAAGAAAGGAAATTTCTACTTATCTCTTGTCTAGTTCACTGTAAGAGTGATGCAAATTTGGTTAGATTTTGGTGACAGGATTAACAATTGTTGGTATAGATTTCTGGGTTCAAAAAATAGACCTTCCTATAGATTAGGTTATGATAAAACAGAACGTATACTACTACATAAAACCAAAATCTTTGCCTTCATAAAGCCTAGGACTAGTGATCCTTCATTTATACCTTTATAATGCATGTTTTAGTCAGCTAGGCTGCTCTAACAGAAATACCACAGAGTGGATGGCTTTAACAAAGAAAGATTTATTCTTACACAGTCTGGTAGGTTGCAAGTCCATATTCCGGGTGTCCGCTCCAGGGAAAGACTTTCCCCTTGTCGGCTCTGGAGGAAAGTCCGGTATTGCATCAGTCTTTGTCCAGAGAGTGTCCTAATGCAAGAACCTCTGGTCTGAATGACGCGCTGTGCTCCCGGTGCTGCTTGCTTGATGGTAGCGAGGTTCTCAAATTGTCCTTGTTTCTTTTTCCTTTTATTCCTTGCAAGCTAAAAGCATTAAGGGTGGGGCAAGCCATACTCCAGAGAAACTCCCCCACAGCAGAGCAAGGAAGTAATCCTATGCAGGAATTTAAAGCCCCTTTAGCATACAGTTTAGGGAACCACAGAATGGAGGACAGTCCCAAGATACTGGGAATCATGTCCCAGCCACACAGCTGCACATATTTTTGGGGGGACACAATTCAACCCATGACATGAAATTGCCTGTGATTTGTACTTCATTCAAAAGAAAGAAAATTTCTGCTTATCTCTTGTCTAGTTCACTGTAAGAGTGATGCAAATTTGGTTAGATTTTGGTGACAGGATTAACAATTGTTGGTATAGATTTCTGGGTTCAAAAAATATACCCTCCTGAAGATTAGGTTATGATAAAACAGAACGTATACTACTACATAAAACCAAAACCTTTGCCTTCATAAAGCCTAGGACTAGTGATCCTTCATTTATACCTTTATAATGCATAAATACAAGAAACGACAACAAGAACAAAAACCCACAAATAATCATTGCTCTTACAATAAATACAGGAAGGAAGTTCAACTGTCACATTCTACTTTTTCCACTGAGTTACAAGCACAAATTCATTAAAATGTATAACCAAATTACGACCCTCTGAGGGCAATCAGAGATTCCAGGAAATTCAATTCCTTGTACCATACGATTTCAAGCCATTCACAGATACATTTTCTCATTATCTACGATGGGTGTCTCTTTAATGACATCATTTGCCTATCCTTGAAAATACTACTCATCACTCTTTTCTGTCAATTGCTCTGAAAAACACAAAAATGACAACAATACATGAAATGACATGTAGAAGTAATTTACAAAGAGACTCACAGGAGTTCAAGGAAACGAGGTCACTTATGGGGAAATTTTAAGTTTTCTTTCATTGATTTCACAGAAGATTATGGTGGATACCAATTTCTTAAAAACTATGACACCTTTGCAAAGTTGTGAAATTTTTCTAAAAATATTTTTAATTTGTCTTTTTTCTAGAGAGAGAGCACATTCTAATTTTCTCTCTGTAATTTCAAAACCATTATATCATATTATTTTCAGGGGGATAATGGATCACAATTTCAAATTTGTTCAACTGGGTTGTATATGTGGATAAAGATAATAAATTGAAGTTGATCTCCAATTTCCTGGAAAAGCAGTTTAGGCAATACTTTATGACTGAAAAGTGTTAACGAAGTATTAAATAATTGTGGAGTAAAATAATACTTTGCACAGAATAACTTTTCCCAGTATGGGCCGATGACAGAACAGGTCTAATGCAACTATGGTACTGACATGTTGAAGTGGAATGTGATTTGTACTTCTTTCAAAGACAAGGGAAGTCTTTCTTTGACAACCAGTTTTCTGTTTAACTGTAACAGTGACATACATAATGTGGGATCCTGGTCCTAACATTTGTAAATGGTAGATAGAGATTTGGGTTTCAGATCATCTGGATTTAAACAGTTGAGGTTACAATAAGAATTATCTTACTACACAGTGACAAGTTCCTGGCCCTCAGAAGACCTAGGGCTGTCGATCTTTCATTTATATCTTTTATGAAGAATAAAAACAAAATAAAACAAGTGAAAAAAATGCCATTACATTGGATATAGTAGGAAATTTGCATTTCACATCTTACTTTTTCCTCTAAGTAACAAATATCAACTCTGTGAAATACATAAAGAATTTGCTAAACTCTTCCAGAAATCAAAGCCAATCAGTGACATTACATTACTAAGAAACAAAGCATTTTATAACACATGATTTCAAGGTAGTGATGGCTACAGGGAAATCCTGGTAGCATTGTGGGTTAAATGATATGTCTGCTAGCCAAAAGATTGGCAGTTTAAGTCCACCAGGTGCTCCTTGAAAACTCTACAGGGCAGTTCTACCCTAACCTAAAAGGTCGCTATGAGTTGGACCCACAAGTGAACTGTCTCTTTTAACTTGTTACTCTCTTCATGAATTGCTTCTATACATCATTTTATGCATTGTCATTTTTGTACTTTTCAAAGCAATTGGAAGTAGCTTCTATTTGTTCTTTCACATGTTGTTGTCATTTTATATTTTTCAGAGAACTTGGCAGAAAAGATTGGTGAGTCTTATTGTCGTACATTAACACAGGATGTAATTGAAGGAACAGCAATCCTAGATGATGACAGATTGTAGTGATCAAAACAAAAAAATGAAGAACAACAAAAAGAACTAAACCCACTACTCAATTGCTTTGAAAAGTACAAAAATGACAATGCATGAAATGATGTATAGAAGCAATTAATGAAGAGAGTAACAAGTTAAAAGAGACAGTTCACTTGTGGGGAAATTTTAATTTTTCTTTTACTGATTTGACATAAGATGATGGTGGGTAACAGTTTCATAAAAAGTATGGCAAGTTTACAAAGTTGCGAAATTTTTCTAAAAATATTTTTAGTTTGCTTTATATCTACAGAGACAGAACATGTTAATTTTCTCCCTTTCTGTAACCCAGAAACCATTATATAATTGACTGTGATTTCTACTTCTTTCAAAGAAATGCAAAGCCCTTTTTTGACAATAGTTTTCTGTTTAACTGTAACAGTGATGTACAGTATGTTGGATCCAAGCCCTAACATTTGAAAATGGTAAGTAGAGATTTGAGATTCAAAAAATCTAGATTCCAATAGATAAGTTCACAGTGAAAGATATCTTATTACATAGCAACAAGCCCCTTGCCCTCATAAAGGGTAGGACTTCTAATCCTTCATTTATATCTTTTACGAAGGATAAAAAAATAAGACACCCAAGAAAACATTGCTATTGCTATTGTATTGTTTATAGGTAGACGGTAGATCATGCACCTTTCTCATTCTACTTTTGCCTCTGAGTAGCAAGTACCAAATCATTAAAACACATCAAGAATTTAATAATCTCTTAGGGAAATCAACGTCCTTTGGAGGCATCAAATTGCTAAGAAACAAGTCATTTTGAAACACATGGTTTCAAGGTGCTGATCGCTGGAGTCTGTCATCATCAAGGATTGTTGTTCCTTCTGTTACACCATTTGTTTATGCATAAGGATATGACTCACCATTCTTCTCTGTCAATTTCTCTGAAAAATAAAAAAGAGGACAGCAATATATGTAAGGACAAAAAGAAACAATTTACAAAGAGAGTAATAGAAGTTTAACTAAACCAGGTCACTTATAAGGAGCTTTAATTTTTCTTTAATTGATTTCATAGGAGATTTTGGTGGATATGAGTTTTTTAGAAACCACATCAAGCTTACAAAGTTATGAAATTTTTGAAACAATATTTTGAATTGGTCATATTTCTACAGAAAGAGGACACACTAACATTCTCTCTATAATTTGAAAATCATTAGATTACTTTTAGATTTGGGGAAAATGGACCAAAACTTTCAGTTTGTTCCATTGAGTCATACACATGAATAAAAATGTGAAGTGGAAGTTTAACTCCAACCTCCTGGAAAAGCAGTTTAGACAAGGCTTTATGAATGAAATGTTTGCTAAATACTAAATCATCACAGATTGCAAATATTTTGCACAGAATTGCTTTTCACAGCACAGGCCAATGACAGAATAGGCCTAACAAGTCGATGGTACCACTAAGTCAAAATTGCCTGTGATTTGCACTTAGTTCAAGTGAAACAAAATGTCTACTTATCTTTTGAAATCAGTTGTCTACGTCACTATAATAGTGACATAAACTTCGTTAGATATTGGTGATAGCATTAGCAGACAGTAGGCATAGATTTCTGCGTTCAAAAAGTGTAGCCTCCAATAGATAAGGTTATGATAAAATATAATGTGTATTACCACACAAAACCAAATCCTTTGCCTTCATAAAGCCTAGAACTACTGATCCTTTATTTATAACTTTATAAAGGGTAAATACAAAAACCAAAAAAAACCTAAAAATAATCATTGCTTTTACAATGGATATAGGAAGGAAGTTCACCTTTCACATCTCACTTTTTCCTCTGAATTACAAGGGCAAATTCATTAGACTATATAACCAATTTACTGTCCTCTCAAGGAAGTAAAAAAGATGAAGTAATATTCAATTACTAAGGAAGAAAGCATTTTATATTGCATGATTTCAAGGTGATGATGGCTACATTCTCTCATCATCTAGGATTGTTTTCCCTTTAATTACATCCTTTGTTTATCCTTGAAAATGCTACTCACCATTCTTTCTATCAATTTCTCTGAAATTTACAAAAAAGACAATAATATGTGAAATTACATGTAAAAGCATTTTTCAAAGAGAGTAACAGAAGTTCAAGGAATTTTAAGTTTAACTGATCTCACAGAAGATTATGGTGGATACCAGTATCTGAAAAACTATGACAAGTGTGTAAAGTGGTAGAATGTTTCTAAAAATTATTTTTATTTATTTATTTTTTCTGCAGAGAGGGGACACGCTAGTGTTCACTCTTTATAGTTTTGAAACTGCTATATTATCTAGACATGGGGAAAATGGACCCAAATTGCAAATTTGTTCAGCGGGGTTTCGCAAGTGCACAAAGATGAGACATTGATGTTCAGTTTCGTGAGAAAACAATTTAGGCAATACTTCATGCATTAAATTAGTAAATGTAAAATACTCACAGATTCAATACAGTTTTGCACTGAATAGATTTTTTACAGCAGAAGTCAACGACAGAACAACCACAATGAGGTTGTGGTGCCGACATCAAAACTGACTGCGATGTTTACTTCTTTCAAAGAAGTGAAAATTCCTTCTTTTGCAACCAGTTTTGTATTTAACTATAACAGTGATGTCCATGATGTTGAATCCTGGTCCTTCCATTTGCAAATGGTAGCTATAGATTTGGGGTTCAAGTAATGTGGATTCAAATACATGAGGTTATAGTACGAAATCTCTTACCACATAGTAACAAGTCGCTTGCTCTCATAAAGTGTAGAACTGCTGATCCTTCATTTGTCTCTTTTACAAAGGATAAAAAATAAAATACAATAAACGAGTAAACAAAAAACATTGCTGTTACTTTGGGTATAGGTAGAAAATTCAACTTCCTCATTTTACATTTTCCTCTGAGTGACAAGTACTAAATCATTAAAATATATGAGCAGCTTGCTCATATATTTTAGTGGCGTTGAACTGCTAAGAAACAAGGCATTTGATACCACATGATTTCAAGGTACTGATTGCTACAGTCTGTCAACATCTAGGATTGTTGTTCCTTCAATTACATCCCTTGAAAATACAACTCACCATTCATTTCTTCCAGTTTCTTTGAAAAATAAAAAAGGTGACAACAATATACGAAAGGACAAACAGAAGCTACTCACCATAGAAGTAAATGACATTCAAGTAAATCAGTTCATGTATGGGGAAATTTTGATTTTTCTTACTAGGTTTCACAGAAGATTCTTTGGGATATGAGTTTCATAGACAGTATTACACATTTAGAGAGTTGCAAAAAATTTTTAACAAAGTTTCTAATTTGTCTTTTCTTACACAGAAATTAGACGTACTCTCTAAATGCATAAGTTTGAAACCATTATGTTATTATTTTGAGACTTGGGGAACTTAGATAGAAATTACAAATTTGTTTGTGTGGGTTCTGCATGTGAAGGAAGACAATAAACTCAGGTATATCTCCAACTGCCTGGAAAAAGCAAATTAGGTAATATTTTATAATAGAGAAAAAGTGAACCAAATTTTAAATAATTATGAATTCCAAATATGTTTGCAATGAATAGTTGTTTACAGCAGAACACCTCTAGTGGGTTTGCAGTACTGAAGTGTTGAAATTGGCTGCGGTTTGTACTTAATCCAAATGAATCAAAATGTCTACACACAAAAAATTAACACATCACAATGACAGCAGTAAACACATACCTATCAATAACGTTGAATGTAAATGGACTGAGTGTTCCAGTAAACAGACATCAAATGGCATCTTGGATCAAAAGACACAACGCCTCTATATGTTACTTACAGGAAACTCACCTTAGACTTAAAGATATGAACAAACTGAAAATTAAAAGATGGAAGAATACATACCAAGCTAACACTATACAAAAAACAGCAGGTATGGCAACACTAATCTCAGATGAAATAGATTTTAGTGTAAAATCCACCATTGTGGACAAGGATGGGCACAACTTATTGCTGAAATGTTCAATACATAAGCAGGATTTAACATTAAACATCTACCTGACTTTCAAAACAGCCTGGTACTGGTACAAAAAGAGACATATAGACCAACGGAACAGAGTTGAGACCCCAGAGATGCCACTATCCTCCTACGAACAGTTGGTATTCAAAAAAAGCCCTAAGGGACCATGCTCTTAGGCTAAATTGAGGCCAATTGGCTCAACTAACGTTTTGCTAAGAGAGCTCTCTGCACCCAACATTGGTGAGTGGCGCCTGGGGTCTTAAAAGCTGCCAAGCTGCCATCCAAGGACACAGCAAATGGTCCCAACTCAACAGGAACGGATGCTCACCGAGGACCAAAGTGACATGTGGTAAAGACAACCTAGAAGACAGAGAGACCCACAAGAGTGGGTGCCTACATCGACTTGTGACCGGAAGAACCGGATAGTGCCCGGCCACCACCAGTGATAGCCACGATGGAGCTCACAGAGGGAAGTCTCACTGGCAACACAAGAATAAAGGGGGGTGCATCCTGAGATCTCCACTAAAAGACCTCAATTGATGGTCCAGCAGTTTTGGGGTTCCCCTGAGAGCATGCCCCTGGCCCTGATGCTGCCCTTGCCCATAAATCATAACAAAGGCCCACTCTTTGGACAGGAATGGATTGGCCTTGGCGATGCAGAGTGACCATATATTGGAAGCACTTTATGGTTCTATACATCTATAGGATATCACCCTGCTGACGTCTGGCTGGAGGAAAGAGAGTGAGAGGAGAGGAGGAGAAAGGAGACTGCTGGGAGGATGAGATATGTATGGAGCAGAGAGGAATAGTGTGCTGTCACTGGGCGGGGAAAGCAGTGGAAGCTGCATATAGGTGGGCATGTAAATCTATATGGGAATGTACATTTTCACTCAGTCATATTAAATTAAAAAAAAAAAAAAAAGCCCTAAGACCTTAAACTGGGGTAAAAGCAACTGGTACTTGCAAAATTGGATATCCATCTGCAGAAAACTGAAACAAGACCCATATCTCGTACTTTATACAAAAACCAACATAAAAGACCCAAATATTAAATCTAAAATGATAAAACTCACCCAAGAAAAAATAGGATCAACAACAGAAGTTTTAATACATAACGTAGACAGACTTCAAAATCTGACAAAGCACAATCAACAGAAGAGAAAATAGATAAATGGGAACTACTAAGAACTAAGCACTTTTGCTCATCCAAAGACTTTATCAAAACAGGTAAAAGACTACCTACAGAATGGGAAAAAATATTTGATAACTATATGTCAGACCAACATCTAATCTCCGTATTCTGTAAGGTACTACAAAATATCAACAAGAAAAGGATAAATAATCTAATTAAGAGATAGGCAAAGGAGATAGACACTTCTCTAAGGAAGATATCCAGGCAGTCAAAAAACACAAGCAGAAGTGCACACGATCATTAGCTATTAAAGAAATTCAAATAAAAATTATGATGAGATATCATTTCACTACAACAATGTTGGCCATGATCCAAAAAGCACAAAATAAGCAATACTGGAGCAGGTGTGGAGAAATTGGAACTCTACTACACTGTTCGTGGGATTGCAAAATGGTACAATCTCTTTGAAAAACAATCTGATGCTTCCTTAAAAAGCTGGAAATAGAGGTCAGCAAGATGATATCCTATAGATGCATAGAACCATAAAGTGCATCCAATATATGGTCACACTGCATCGCCAAGTCCAAACCATTCATGTTCGAAGAGTGGACCTTCGTTATGATTTATGTGCAAGGGCAGCATCAGGGCCACGGGCCATGCTCCCAGGGGAAGCCTGAAGCTTCTGGACCATCAGTTGCGGTCTTATATTGGAGATCTCAGGGTGCACCTCTTTTTATTCTTGTGTTACCAGTGAGACTCAACTTAGTGAGCTCCATCATGGCTATCACTGGTGGAAGGGGAGTGGGTGGAGAGGAGCAGAAAGAAGACTGTTGGGAGGATGAGACACGTATGGAGCAGAGATGAATAGTGTGCTGTCACTGGGCAGAGAGAGCAGTGGAAGCTGCATATAGGTGGGCATGTAAATTTATACGAGAATGTACATTTTCAATCAGTCATAATAAAAAAAAAGCTGGGAATGGATGTACCATTTGACCCAGTAATTCCACTGCTTCAAATATATCCTACAGAATCAAGGCCATTCACACCAACAGATACGTGCACACAAATGTTTATTGCAGCACAGTCCATGACAGCAGAAAGTTGGAATCAACCCAGATGCCTGACAACAGATGAATGGATAAATATAGCATATATACTCCATGAGACACTATGGAGTGATAAAGAACAACAATGATTATAGGAAACCTATCATAACCTGGTTTCAATTGGAAGATGTTACGTTGACAAATGTTGTATGAGACCCCTATGACAAAAACATAAAAAAAGGACTCGTGTATAGAAGAAAAAATTTTTTGATGGCTGCAAGGATGGGTTGGAGGAAGAGTGAGAGTTGGTTATAGATTAGATAGTTGATAGAAATTTGGTTGGGTGAAATCAGTGACAGCACAGTTACAAAGAAGATTAATTTAACTGGATTTCAACATAATATGAATACTTCTCCAATCTTAACCCAATATTGCAAGGACAGAGTAGCAGGGGCGGGGGTCCGAGGACCATGCTCTCAGGGGACATCGAGGCCAATTGACATAACCAATGTATTGCTAAGAGAGTCTTCTGCACTCCATGTTGGTGAGCAGCATCTGAGATCTTAAAAGCTAGCAAGCTGCCACCTGAGGTATACCAAATGGTCCCAACTCAGCAATAACAGACGATCACCAAAACAACTTGTGGGAAACAGAGCCCAGAAGACAGACAGACTCCCGTGAGTGGGTGACTACATCAACAAGTGACTGGAAGAATCAGGTGGTGGCTGGCTATCACCAGTGATAGCCATGATGGGGCCCCCAAAGTTGCGTCTCGCTGGCAACATGAGAATGAAAAGGGATACATCCTGAGAACTCCACTAAAAGACTGAAATTGAAGTCCAGGGTCCTCAGGGTTCCTCTGGGAGCATGGTCCTGATGCTGCTCCTGTCCATAAAGCATTACTGAAGTCAACTCTTCGGACAGGAATGAATTGTTGTGGCACAGAACGACCATATCATGTGTGCAAGTTACAGTTCTATGTGTGTGTAGGATGTCGTCCTGCCGGCCTCTTACTGGAGGAAGGGGAGACAGGAGGGGGGGAGGGGGAAAAGGAAATTGTTAGGAGGATACGATAGGTAGAGAACAGATAGGAGGAGTGTGCTCTCACCTGGCAGGGAGAGCAGTGGGAGCTGCACATAGGCTGGAATGAAATTTTATACCAGATTGCACACTTTCACTCAATCACAACAACAACGACAAAAAAACCTATGACATTTCATAAAGTCATTAATTTTTTTCTGAATTTTTAAAGTCCTTTTCCTATAGAAAGTCAACATGCTGATGTTCTCTGTATACATAACTCAGAAACTGCTAATTTTTTTGAGGTTTGGGGAAAATGGAGCAAAATTACCAATCTATTCAATTGGGTTTTGCACGTGAAGGAAGACAAGAATTCAGGTTTATCTCTAATTTCCTTGAAAGGAAAATTAAGCTACATTTTATGAAAGAAGAAGTCAGCTAAATATTAAATAACTGAGTTTTCAAAATATCTTCACACTGAATAGTTTTTTTATAGCGTAGTTAAACAGCACAACAGTTCTGATGAGTTTGTGGTACTATCAAGTTAAAATTGACTGTGGTTTGTACTTATTTCAAATGAAATAAAAGGCCTACCTTTTGCAATCAGTTCTCTAAGTGTAACAAGGATGTAAATTACACTAGCTCACGGGAGTAATACTAGGAAATTTTAGGTGTAAATTTCTGGATTGAAGTAATCTAGATTCAAGTAGACTAGTCAACAATAGGTCATCATGTATCTTATTACATAATAACAAGTCCTTTGCCCTTGGCTTGGCTGTGGCTTGCCCTTATACAGCCTAGGACTACTGATGCTTCACTTAAGCCTTTTACAATGATACAAAAAAACCAAAAACTAAAACCTTGCTATTACACTGGATATAGGTAGTGTCATGGGTTGAATTGTGTCCCCCCAAAAATGTGTGGTTTCGCTAAACTGTATGTTAAAGGATTAGGGTGGGGCTGTAAATTCTTGCATAGGATTGCTTCTCTGCTCTGCTGCAGGGGGAGTTTCCCTGGAGTATGGCTTGCCTCACCCTTAATGCTTTCAGCCTGCAAGAGATAAAAGGAAAGAGAAGCAAGCAGAGAATTGGGAACCTCGTTACCATCAAGAAATCTGCACCGGGAGAAGAGCGAGTCCTTCAGACCTGAGGTTCCTGAGCCAAGACACTTCTAGACAAAGACTGATGCAATACCGGACTTTCCACCAGAGCCGACAAGGGGAAAGCCTTTCCCTGGAGCAGACACCCTGAATATGGACTTGCAACCTACTGGACTGTGTAAGAATAAACCTTCCTTTGTTAAAGCCATCCACTCTGTGGTATTTCTGTTAGAGCAGCCCTACCTGACTAAAACAGGTAGGAAATTCACGTTTCATCTCCTACTTGTTTCTGAGTTACAAGTTCATTAAGATATATAAACAATTTACTGTCCTCTCAGGGAAATCAGAGAGATTCAATAACTAAGAAACAAGGAATTTGACACTACTTGATTTCAAGATAATGATAGTTGTGGTCTCTCAACATCTAGTGTTGTTTCTTTAATTAAATCCCTTATGCATGAAAATAAGACTCACTGTTCTTTCAATTTCTCTGAGAAATGAAACAAGACATGAAACAACAAATAGAAACAGGACACAAAGGGAGTTATACAAAATAAAGTAAGTCAGCTCAACTATGGGCAAATATTAATTTTTCTTCAGTTGGTTTCACAGAAGATTCTAGTGGATAAGAGTTTCTAAAGAATTATGATGATGATTACAAAGTTGTTAAATTTTTCTAAAGAAAATTTTTATTTTGTCTTTTTCTACAGAAAGGGATCATACTAATGTTCTCTATATATGTAACTTTGAAACTGTTATATTACCTTTTCTGAAATTTGGAGAAAATGGGCCAGAATTTTGAAGTTGTTCAATTGGATAGAGCACGTTGGCAAAGACAAGAAATTCAAGTTCACCTCCAATTTCCTGGAAAAACAATTCAGGCACTGCTTTATGAATGAAATAAGTGAAATAAATATTATATAATCTTAGATTCAAAATATTTGTGCACTGAATAGCTTTTTGCAGCATAAGTCAATGACAGAACAGGTCTAATGAGTTGGTGGTACAGATATGTTGAAATTGACTGTGATTTGTACTTCTTTCAGAGAAATCAAAAGTGCTTCTTTTACAACCAGTTTTCTATTTAACTATAACAGTGATGTACATTATGTTGGATCCTTGTCCTAGTATTTGCAAATGGTAGGTATCGATTTGGGGTTCAAATAATCTGGATTGAAGCAGTTAAGTTTACAATAAGAAACATCTTACTACATAGCAACAAGTCACTTATCCTCATAAAGCATAGGATTGCTGATCCTTCATTTATATCTTTTACAAAGGCTAAAAATGTAATATATAAAGCAAACAAAGAAAATTGCTATTACATTGAATATAGCCAGGAAATTCACCTTTCACATCCTACTTTTTCCTCTGAGGTACAAGTACCAATTTGTTAAAATATATAAGGAATATGCTAACCTCTTAGGGAAGTCAAAGAGATTCAGTGACATTAAATTACTAAGAAACACAGCATTTTATACTATGTGATTTCAAGATACTCATCGCTAAGGTCTGTCATCATTTAGGATTGCTCATTCAGTTACATCCTTTGTTTATGCGTGAAAATAAGACTCACCTTTCTTTCCTGTCAATTTCTCTGAAAAAAAAAGACAACAGTATGAAAGGGCAAATAGAAGCTATTTATCAAAGGAATAACTGACATTCAAGTAAATCAGTCACGTAGGGATAGTTTTTTTTGGTAGGGTTCACGGAAGGTTTCCATGGATGAGTTTCATAGAAACTATTACATGTTCGCAAGTCACTAAATTTTTCTTAAATTTTTTTGTTTTTGTCTTTTTTTTACATAGAAAGTGGACGTACTAATGATCTCTACATACATAAGTTTGAAATTGTTACATTAAATTTTTTGAGATTTGGGAAAGATGGACCAAGATTACAAATTTGTTCATGTGGATTTTGCACGTGAAGGAGGTCAAGAAATTTAGGTTTATCTCCAATATTTTGGAAAAGCAAATAGGCAATATTTTATAAAAGAGAAAGGTGAGCTAAATTTTAAATAATTATGGATTCCAAGTATGTTTGTACTGAGTAGATTTTACAGAAGAACACATCTAATGGATTTGTGGTTCTGACATGTTGAAATTGCCTGTGATTTGTACTTAGTTCAAAGGAAACAAAATGTCTACTTATCTTTTGCAATCAGTTGTCTGTTTCACTATATTACTGATGTAAATTAGGTTATATCCTGGTAATAATAGTAGCAAACAGTAGGTGTAGAATTCTGGGTTCAAATAATGCAGATTCAAATAGATTTGGTTACAATAAAATAAAACATATCTGTTTGCCAAGTGCTGTAGAGTCGGATCTGACTCATGGCAACCCTAATACAAAATCCCTTACCCTGGTAAAGCCTAGGATTGTGTAGCCTTCATTTTTACTTTTTACACTGAGTTAAGAAAAAAACAAACTGCTGTTACACTGGAAATAGGTATTATTTTAGTCGGCTAGGGTTGCTCCAGCAGAAATACCACAGAATGAATGGCTTTAACAAAGGAAGGTTTATTCTTACACAGTCCAGTAGGCTGCAAGTCCATACTGAGGGTGTCTGCTCCAGGGAAAGGCTTTCTTTTTGTCAGCTCAGGAGAAAAGTACGGTATTGCATCAGCCTTTGTCCAGGGAGCATCTTGGCTCAGGAACCTCAGGTCTGAAGGATGCGCTCTTCTCCCAGTGCCTCTTTCTTGAAGGTACAAGGTTCCCAATTCTCTGCTTACTTTTCTTTCCTTTTATCTCTTTCAGGCTGAAAGGATTAAGGGTGAGGCAAGCCATACAGTGGAGCAGGGAGGTGATCTTATAAAGGAATTTACAGTCCCACCCTAATCCTTTAACATATAGCATGGGAAAACCACAAAATGGAGGACAGTCAGAAGATACTGGGAATCATGGCCCAGCCACATGGCTACACATATTTTTGGGGGGACACAATTTGATCCACGGCAGGTAGAAAAGTCATCTTTCACAACCTGTTTGGTCCTCTGAGTTACAAGTACAGATTCATTAAAATGTGCAACCAATTTACTATCCTCTCAGGGAAAGCAAACAAAAATGCAGTTAAATTCAATTACTAACAAGCAAGGATTTTATGCTACATGATTTCAAGACATTCTTACAGCTATAGCCTCTCATTTTCCAGGGTTGTTGTGCTTTCCACTTACATCCTTTGTCTATGCATGAAAATATTACTCATCATTCTTTTCTGTCAATTTCTCTGAAAAATAAAAAACTGACAAAAATACATGAAATGACATACAGAAGTAATTTACAAAAGGAGTAACAGAAATTCGAGTAAAGCTGGTCACCTATGGGAAATTTTAATTTTTCGTTACTTGCTTTCACATAATATTCTGGCGCATAAAATTTCATTAAAACTTTGCAAGTTTGCAAATTTTTCTAAAAAAAATTTAATTCATCTGTCTATGGAAAGTGGACATGTTAATGTTCTCTGTATACATAACAATTACCATTACATTATTTTTTTTTGAGATTTGGGGAAACCAAAATTACAAATTTGGTTACTTGTTTTTTGCATGTGGAGAAAGATAAGAAATTTAGGTACTACAACATATCAATAAGAAGAAGATAAATCATCCAATTAAGCAATGGGCAAAGGAGATGGACAGACATTTCTCTAAAGAGGAGATCCAGGCAGCCAAAAAACACATGCGGACATGTTCATGATCTTTAGTTATTAAAGAAATTCAAATCAAAACTACAATGAGATATCATCTCACCCCAACAAGGTGGCCATGATCCAAAAAACACAAAACAACAAATGCTGGAGAGGCTGTGGAGAAGGTGGAACTCTCCTACACTGTAGGTGAGGTTCCAAAATGGTCCAGCCTCTTTGGAAAGCATTCTGGTGCTTCCTTAAAAAAATGGATATTGATATACCATTTGACCCAGTTATTCCACTACTTGGAATATATCCTACAGAATCAAGGCCATTCACACCAATGGATACATGCAGCAGAATGTTTATCGCAGCACAGTCCACGATAGCAAAAAGATGGAATCAACCAAGATGCCCCACAACAGAGGAATGGATAGGTGAACTATGGTATATATACTCAATGGAGCACTAGTAGTGATAACAAACAATGATGATTCTAGGAAACATAACCTGGTTTCAACTGGAAGACATTATGATGAGTGAAAGTAGTCAGTGACTACTACAGTAAGAACTCAAAAACAGACTTATGCATAGAAGGAAAGACTATTTGATGGCTGCAATGGAGGGGAGGGAGGGAAGGTGAGGCGGAGAGGGTTTAGATTAGATAGTTGGTAGAAATTTGGTTGGGTGAAATTGATGACAGCACACATTAGAAACAAGAACAATATTAAGTGGACTTCAACATAGCTTGAATACTCCTTCCATCTTAACCCAATATTACAAGGACAGAGTAGCTGGGCAGAGGACACGGTACCATGGTCTTAGGTGAAATCGAGGCCAATTGGCACAACTAGTTTATTGCTAAGAGGGCTTTCTGCACCTCATATTGGTGAGTGGCGCCTCAGGTCTTAAAAGCTGCCTAGGACACAGCAAATGGTCCCAACTCAGCAGGAATGGGTGCTCACTGAGGACCAAAAGACATGGGGGAAAGACAACCCAGAAGACAGAGAGACCCACATGAGTGGGTGTTTACATCGACTTGGGACAGGAAGAACTGGACGGTGCCCGGCCACCACGTGTGTCAGCCACAATGGAACGCACAAAGTTGAATCTGACAGGCACACAAGAATAAAAAGGGGTGCACCTGAGATCTCCACTAAAAGACCACAATTGATGGTCCAGCAGCTTCGGGGTTCCCCTGGGAGCATGACCCGTGGCCCTGATACTGCCCTTGCCCATAAATCATAATGAAGGTCCACTCTTCGAACACAGATGGATTGGACTTGGCAATACAGAGTGACCATATATTGGATGCACTTTGTGGTTCTATGCATTTATAGGATATCATCCTGCTGACCTCTGGGTGGAGTAACAGGAGTGGGTGGAGAGGAGCGGAAAGGAGACTGTTGGGAGGATGAGACATGTATGAAGCAGAGAGGAATAATGTGCTGTCACAGGGAGAGCAGTGGAAGCTGCATATAGGTGAGCATGTAAATTTATATGAGAATGTGCATTTTCACTCAGTCATAAAAAAAAAAAGAAAAGAATTAGGCTTTTACCAAACAATTCTTCTCCAAGTAAATTTGAAGTTTTAGATTTTCCATAACACTGCAAATAAATACTACAGAATTTTTTTTTTTTTAAAGAAATTTAGGTTTATATCCAATCTCCTGGAAAAGCAAATCAGGCAATCTTTAATGAAGAAAACTGATTAACTGATTTCTTTGTGGTACTGACACATTGAAATTGACTGATTTATATCTCTTTCAAATGAAATAAAATCTATTTGTCTTTTGAAATCAATTTTCTATTTAAATATAAGAGTGATGTAATTTAGGTTAGATACTGGTAATAGTATTAACAACTTGTAGGTATAGATTTCTGGGTTTAATAATGTAGATGCAAAGAGATTAAGTTACAGTAAGACATATTATATCTTGTACATTGTAACATGTCCTTTGCCCTCATAAAGCTAACATTTGCTGAATCCTTCATTTATGTCTTTTACAATATATGAAACGAACAAAAATCATTGCTATTATATCAGATAACAGTAGGAAATTCACCTTTTACATTAATACTAATAAATAAAAATTTGTTAAAACATACTAGCAATTTACTAAGTTCTTAAGGAAAATCAAAGCTGTTCAGAGAGATTAAACTACTAAGAAGCAGTGCATTTTATACTACATGATTTCAAAGCACTGATAGCTACAATCTGTCATCATCTAGAATTATTGCTCCTTCAGTTACGTCCTTTCTCATTCAAGAAATGGCTCGCCATTCTTTTGGGGGAACTCCACTGGAAAAAATAGCAAAAAGAAAACAAATATAAAAGGACAAATAGAAGCAATTTACAAAGCGAGTAGAAGTTCAAGTGAATCAGTTTATTCATGGGTAAAGCCCCCCCCCTTTTTTTTTAACATTTAATGCCAAAGTACCTAATTGTTCCATTTATATTTTCAAGGATTGGTATACCATAGTTTAATTATATTTTTTGTTTTTAGGTGAAGATAAAATTCCTACCTTTCCTTTTCTTCAAATTTTCCCAGGATAAAGTCCCATTAAGATTTGGAAAACAAAATGAACTGAAATGCATTAAAGATCAATCAAATTGATTCTACCTCATGGACTCCCTCATCATATAATGTGATACCATTCCATACAGTTTTTAAGGACGCAACCTTTGGGAAG
Source organism: Heterohyrax brucei (assembly GCA_028571685.1). Classification (NCBI taxonomy): domain Eukaryota; kingdom Metazoa; phylum Chordata; class Mammalia; order Hyracoidea; family Procaviidae; genus Heterohyrax; species Heterohyrax brucei. The sequence continues at coordinate 51,262,067 of CM053144.1, forward strand.
CAGATTACCAGGCATGTCCTCCAACGTGCAATTGATTCCAAACATTTTTTTTTTGAAAATACAGCTTTTTTCCATAGGTAGTACATAGTACATTCAATATTCTTTGCCAGGAATGTAACACTAAGTAATAAATTCTTCTTCTAAAAACCCACTGCCGTTGAATTAATTCCAACTCATAGTGACCATATAGAACAGAGTGCAACTGCCCTGTATGGCTTCCAAAGAGAGCCTGGTGAATTTGAACTGCCAGCCTTTTGGTCAGCAGCTATAGCTGTTAAGCACTTTACCACCAGGGTTTCCAACTCTTCTGCTTCAGTCTCCCTTATTCTTTGCCTTACTTTTGAGTCCATAAGGGGCAATCGAAAACAACCTGGCTTGGGTGAGGAGCATATTGGTTCTTAAAGTGACATCTTAGATTTTTAACACTTCAGAAAGGTCTTTTGTAGCAAATTTGTCCAATGCAATGCCTCATTCTTGACAGTTACTGCTGTGGGCATTGATTGTGGATAAAACTAAGATTTCTAGTTGCAATAAATATATTATCAAACAGATCAGGTTGTGTTAAGCCTCAGCACATCTTGCTACATCATAACAAATTCCTTGTGGTCATAAAATCTAGGTGTTCAGAGTTTGTGTATACCATTTACATTAGCTATAAGTAAGAAATTGATCTTTTCTTTCCTTCCTTTACTCTTACTAAGTAACATAATTCATTAAAATATATGAGTAATTCACCAGTTAAACCAAAGAGATGCAATGGTATTAAATTGCTGGGAGGTGGGGGGTGGGGACTAGGGAGGCCACTCTCCACTACATTATTCCAAGACATTGATCTCTCTACTCTAGATATCATCTAGGGGAGTTGTTCCTTCAGTTACATCCTTAGTATGTGGGTAAAAAAAAGACTCTGACCTTCCACTTCCTTCAAAGTCTCTAAAAAATAAATAACAAAACATAACAATGTATTAAACAAAAGAAATTATTTACAAAACAGTAACAGAAATCTAGTAAATGAGCTTACCCGTGGGCAAAATTCTTTTTTGCCTTTAATACCAAGGAGCCTATATGCTCCAATCATACATCAAAGACAGACATTCCTTTAATCGTGTGTTTTGTTTTGTGTGAAGATAAAAGCAAAAATCTACTTTTTTCTCTTTTGTTTCTCTCCATAACAGCAGTGGGTTTTTTCTCTCCATAACAAATCTCATGAACTTTTGGAAAACTTAGAAACGCGTTAAAATTCATTAAGGACAAAATTGAAGCAAGATAGAAACACAACGAATGAGTTTCAGATTTGTCAGTTTACAAAAACCCAAACCAAAATCAAACTCATGAGTTTTCAAAAAGTAGCTGATGTATTCCAAGTGACTACTTTTCGGTTTGCATCCATAGGTTTTAACCACTTAGTACCAGGGCTCTCCTCCACTGCTAATGGGATATAAAAATGTGTGACTGCTGTGGAAAATACTTCATTTCTCAAACAGTTCAACATAGAATTAGCATATGACCCAGCAATTCATCTCCTAGGTATTTACCCATATTACCTAAAAGCAGGGGCTCAAAGACATATTGGTACACCACTGTACAACAATGTTCATTGAAGCATTACTCCCAAGGGCTGAAAAGTGAGGTAACCTAAGTGTCCATCAATAAAAGAATAAAAAAAACCTAAATGTTATATACATGCACACATATATGCATGTATATCATACACATATGATATATCCTTATATGTGTGTGTATGTATATCATATATGTAATACAGAATATTCCTCAGTCATAAAGAAAAATAAAGTCTGATGCATGTTAAACATAGACTAACCTTGAAAACTTGAAAACTTACTATAAGAGAAATAAGCCAGTCTCAAAAGAACACACATTGTATGCTTCTACTTAAATGAAGTATCTGTTGTTGCTAGGTAACGTCAAGTCAGTTCAACAAATAAAGGCACTACCTACAATAGAAAAACACACTGCACCATCCTCACAATCATTGTGTCAGTTTGTCTCCTTGAGAATCTTTCTCTTCAGTTCTGATGTTCTGCATTACCAAGCATAGTGACTTTCTCCATGGAGCGATCCCTCCTGATAACGTGGCCACACTGTGTGAGATACAATCATCGCATCTTTGCTTCTGTGGAGAATTCTGGCTGTACATCTTCCAAGAGAAATTTGTTGGATCTTTTGGCAGTCTGTAGTATATTCAGTATTCTTCACTAACACCAATATTCAAAGGCATCAGTTCTTATGTCTTCTTGATTAATTGTCCAGCACTCACACAAATATATGGTGATTGAAAATCGCCATGGCTTTGATTAGCCAAATCTTAGTCTTCAGGATAACAGCTTGAGTTTTCTACACTTTAAAGAGGTCTTTTGAAGCAGATTTGCAACTGTAATGAGTTCCTTGTTATATTGACTGCTGCTTTCATTGGTTGTAGATCCAAGCAAAACGAAATTATTGACAACTTCAGTCTTTTCTCCACTACCCGTCATGTTGCTTACTGGTTGAATTGTGAGGATTTTTGTTTTCTTTATGGTGAGGTATAGTCCATACCAAAGGGCATAGTCTGATATTCAGTAGTAAGTGCTTCAAGTCCTTTTCACTTTCAGCAAACAAGGTTGTGTCATTTTCGTAATGCAAATTGTAAACAAGTCTTCCTTTAGTCCTGATACTCTGTTCTTATTCACACAGTCCACCTTCTCAGATTGTTAGCTCAGTGTACAGATTGAATAAATTTGGTAAAAGGATACAACTCTGACCCACAGCTTTCCTGATTTTAAACCACAAAGTATCCTCTTGCTCTGTCTGATCAACTTCCTCTTGGTCTATGTACAAACATACATGAGCACAATAAAATATTTTGGAATTCTCATTCTTTGCAATCTTATCCACAGTTTACTATATATCTACATAGTCGAATGCTTTAGTGTAGTCAGTAAAATGCAGATAAATATCTTTGTGGTGTTCTCTTCTTTGAGTCAGAATCCATCTAACATCAGCAATGTTACCCCTCATTCTACATCCTCTTCTGAATCTGGCATGAATTTGTGGCAGTTCCATATGAACATAGTGCTGCAGCTTCTTTTGAATGATTTTCAGCAAAATTTTACTTGCAAGTGGTATTAATGAAATTGTTCAATAATTTCCACATTCAGTTAGATCACCTTCCTTGGGAACAGGTATAAACATGGATCTTTCCAAATCAGTCAGCCACATAGCTGTCTTTCAGGTTTTCTACCATAGACTAGTGAATGCTTCCAACTCTCTATCCATTTGTTGAAACATCTAAGTTGCTATTCTGTCAATTCCTAGAGTATTGTTTATTATGGATTCCTTCAGGACCACTTGCACTTCTTTCTTTAATACCATGACTTTCTGACTACATGCCGCATCTCAATAATGTCTGAATGTTGACCAATGTTGATGAACATTTGACTTTGTGTATATTCTTTCCATCTTCTTTTGGTGCTCCCTGAGTCATTTAATATTTTCCCTGTAAAATTCTTTGCTATTGCAATTCCGGGCTTGAATTTTTAATCCAGTCTTTCCACTTCAGAAATGCAGGGTGTGTTTTTACCTTCGGTTTTCTATTTCCAGCTCTTTGCACATGTTGTTATGACACTTTATCTTTTCAATCTGCCTTTGAATTCTTCTGCTAAGTTCTTTTACTTTGTCCTTTCCTTTTGCTTTAGCTGCTCGATGTTCAGGAACAAGTTTTTGAGTCTCTTCTGACGTCCTATTTGGCTTTTTCTTTCTTTCCTGTCTTTTTAATGATCTCTTGTTTTCTTCAGGAATATGTCTTTGATGTCATTCCACAGTTCATCTGGTCTTTGGTCATTAGTGTCCAACACATCAAATCTGTTCTTGAGATGGTCTTTAAACTCAGGTAGGACATACAAGGTCAGATTTTGGCTCTCCTGGACTTTTTCTAATTTTCTACAGTTTCAATTTGAACTTGCATATGAGCAATTGATGGTCGGTGTTGCAGTCAGCACCAGATCTTGTTCTAACTGCTAATACAGAGCTTTTCGACCATCTTTTTCCACAGATGTAGACGACTAGACTCCTGTGTATTCCATCTGTTGCGGTCCATATATATAGTCATCACTTGTGTTGATGAGAAAAGGTGTTTTCAGTGAAGAAGTCACAAGTCTATTGTGTGATCTCTGGCATCACTTCCATCACATAGGCCATATTTTGCAGCTACCAGTTCTTCTTTGTTTCCAACTTTTGCATTCCAATCACCAGTAATTATCAGTACATCTTGATTGCATGTTCCATCAATTTCAAATGGCAGAGGCTGGTAAAACTCTTCTATTTCTTCAACTTTTGCCTTAGTGGTTGTTGTGTTAATTTGAATAATAGTTGCACTAATTGTCCTTTGTTGGTGGTGTATGGATATTATCCTATCACTGACAGCATTGTACTTCAGGATAGATATTTATGTGTTCTTTTTGGTGATAAATGCAACACCATTCTTCTCCAAGTTTTCATTCCCAGTGTAGTAGACCATGTGATTGTCTGATTTGAAATGGGCAATACTGGTCCATTTAAGCACACTAGTGCCTAGGATGTCGATGTTCATGCATTCCATTTCATTTTTGATGATTTCTAATTTTTCTGTATTTCTACTTCGTACATTCTGTGTTCCAGTTATTAATGGATGTCTGTAGCTGTTTCTTCTCATTTTGAGTGGAGCCACATCAGCAAATGAAGGTCCCAATAGTTTTAGTTCACCTACATCATTAAGGTTGACTTTAGTTTGAGGAGGCAGCTCTTCCCTAGTCATCTTCTGAGTGCCTTCTAACACAGGGGGCTCATTTCTGACACTATCTCTCATCATGTTCTGCTGGTATTCATGAGGTTTTCGCTGGCCAGTTCTTTTCAGAAGTAGACTGCCAAGTCCTTCTTCCTAGTCTGTCTTAGCGTGAAAGCTCAATTGCAACCTGTTCACCATGGGTGATCTTGCTGCTATCTAAATACTGGTGGGCATAGCTTCCAGCATCACAGCAACATGCAAGCCCCCACATTAAAACAAACAAACAAGTGGGGCAATGGAAAACAATTTAATGTAAATCAAAGCACTTTTTAACTAAGCGAATCTGAAAATTCTTTTACAAAATGTTTTTCACTATTAAGTGATTGTGGTCATATTTTCTGTATGTATGATGTGGACACCTTTATATTATTTTTATGATTTGTGATAAAAGGCCTGACTTTGCAGATTTGCTTGGTTGGGTATTATATGTGGAAGATGACAAGAAAATCACCTATATCTTTCTTTAATTTCTCTGACTAAAAAGTTAGGCAATATTATTGAAATTTCAAAATTGAACTAACTTTTAAATCATTATTGATTCCTTAAAGTTTTGCCATCAATGGTTCTTCACAGCAGAGTTAAACAAGAGGATATCATCTAATGAATTCATGGTGCTAAGATGTTTCAGTTGACTATGAACTGTACCTCTTTGTAATAGAATCAAAATTCTTTCCATTTGGTTTCATGAATCATTCCCCTAACACTGATAAACACTGAATGATGTGAATTATTTGAGCATGATAATAATATTAACAAAGGACAATGAAGATCATAAGTTCAAATAGATTAGGTTATGATAGCCAAGCCAAATGCCGTCGAGTCAGATAAGACAAAACATATCTTACTATAGAATAACAAGTGTCTTGCCCTCATAAAGCCTAGGGCTACGAATTCTTCATTTGTATCTTTCACATATAGATATAAATAAGAAATTTGTCTTTCACATTTTACTTTTTCTCTGATTAATATAAATAAATAAAAGTATTAAAATAAACAAAAAATTTACCAGTGAAGGCTAGAGATTCAAAGGGATTAAATTACTAAGAAACAAAGCATTTTGTACTATATGATTTCAAGGTACTGAGATCTACTTAGAACTACACTTTCTTATCACCTAGGAGTGTTAACGCCCATAATTACACTCATTATATGAGGCTGAAACAAAGGCTTGCCATTCTTCTTTGCCAATTCCTCTAAAAATAAAAAAAAGACAACAATACGTGAGAAGACAAATACAAGCAGTTTACAAAAGGAGTAACAGAAGTTCAAGTAAATCAATTCATCTATGAGAAAATTTGGATTTTTCTTTAACTGGTTTCACAGAAGATTCTAGTAGATAACAGTTGCACAGAAACTATGGCATGTTTTCAAAGTTGTTAAGTTTTAAACAAAATTTTTATTTTGTGTGCTGATTCTTCATTTATACATTTCATAATGGGTAAAACAAACAAAAAACATTGCTGTTATGATGAGTGTAGGTGGGAAGTTCACCATTCACATCCTACTTTTTCCTCTGAATAACAAATACAAATTCATTAAAATATAAAAGAAATTTACTCACCTCTTAGGGAAATCAGAGATTCAGTGACATTAAATTACTAACAAAAAAAAGGCACTTTATACTACATGATTTCAAGGTACTTATAGCTACAGTCTGTCTTCATTTAGGATTCGTGTTCTTTAATTATATGCTCTGTTTATGGATGAAAATAAGACTCACCATTTGTTTTTGCCAGTTCCATTGAAAAATAACAAAAAGACAACGGTATGTGCAATGATAAATAGAAACAGTTTACAAAGGGAATAACAGACATTCAAATAAATCGGTTCACATATGGCAAAATATTAATTTTCCTTAACTGCTTTCGTATAAGACTCTGGTGGTTAAGAATTTCATGAAAACTATGACATGTTTACAAAGCTTTAAAATTTTTCTAAAAAATATTGTTAATTCACACTTGTTTTCTATAGAAAGTGGACATGCTAGTGTTTTCTCTACATATAACTTTGAAATTGTTATATTATCTTTTCTGAAATTTGAGGAAAGTGGACCAAAATTACAAATGTGTTCAACTGGGTTTTAAAAAGAAGGTATTTTGATGACATACAGGACATCAGGAGTAATAGGATGAGAGCTCTGATGGCCATTCCAGAAAAAGAGTTCTAAAATTGCTTTGAATGGTGGACTAGGCTCTGGCATTGGTGCATAGCTTCCCAAAAGGAGTACTTTCAGTGTGACCGTAGTGATATTCAACAATGAAGAGTGAGTACTTTGGACATTTTACTGGGAGAGATCAGTCCCTAGAGAAGGACATCATGCTTGGAAGAGTGGAGGATCAGTAAAAAACAGTAAGACCCTTGATGAGACAAATTGACCAATGACTGCAATGATGGGCTTAAGCATAAAAATGATTGTGGACATGGCACAAGATTGGGCAGTGTTTCATTCTGTTGTGCATAGTTTCACTATGAGTCAGAACTGACTCCACATCACTTAACAACACCAACTACTACAACTTAATAACAAGTCTTTTGCCCTCATAAATCTTAGCAATGCTGGTACTTCATTTATATTTTGTACAATGGATAGAAAGAAATGGAATCCAAAGATAACATTGCTGTTATGCTGAATATAGGTAGGAAATTCACCTTTCACAATCTATTTTGTCCTCTGAGTAACAAGTACAAATTCATTAAAATATGTAAACAATTTACTAACCACCTAGTGGAATAAAAGAGATTCAGTGAGATTAAATTACTAAGCAACAAGGCATTTCATACTAAGTGAATTCAAGGTACTGATAACTACGGTCTCTCATCATCTAGGATTGTTGTTTCTTTAATCACAACCTCTACTTATGAATGAAAATAAGACTCACCATTCTTTTTCGTCCATTTCTCTGAAAAATACAAAAACCTGACAATAACATATGAAAGGACAAATAGAAGCAATTTACAGAGAAATTAACAGAGGTTCAAGTAAACCAGTTCACCTATGGGGAAATTTTAATTTTTCCATAATTGGTTTCATAGAAGATTGTAGCGGATAATAGTGTCATAAAAACTATACAATGTGTAGAAAGTTGTTAAATATTTCAAAAAATTGTTAATTCATGTTTTTCGTATGTAATGTAAACACGCAAACGTTCTCCATAGAAATAACTTAGAAACCTTTATACTGTGCTTTTGAGATTTTGGGAAAATGGACCAAAATTAGGAATCCACATAGGGTTTGCATGTTGAGAAATACAAGAGACTTGGAATAGTCTCCATTTTCTTAGAAAAGGAACTTAGGCAACATCTTATGAAAGAAAAAAGTTAATTAAATTTTGTATGATTGTTCAAAATATTTTCGAAATCAATAGATTTTTATAGCTGAGTTCAGCTAGAGAAGTGTTCTAAGTAGTTTGTACTAATGCCATGTTGAGATTGGCTGTGATTTGTATTTATTTCAAATGCAGTAAGAAGTCAAAAAGTCCATCTAACTTTTACAGACAGTTCTCTAACTAGAAGAATAAAGTAAATTATGTTGCATCCTGGTAATAATATTAGTAAATGAGAGGTATTCATTTCTGTACTCAAATAATCTGGATTCAATTAGACTAGGTTACGACAAGGTATAACAATATATTACTACATAATAGCAAATCTTTTGTTTTAGAAAGCTTAGGACTACTGATCCTTCATTCATATCTTTTATAATAGATAAAACTAACAGAATGTGTTATTGTTACACTGGATATCGGTAGGAAATTCACCATTCACATCCTATTTTTTTCCTCTGAGTAACAAATATAAATTCATTAAAATTTATAACCAATTTATTAAACTCTTAAGGAAATCAAACAAGCTAAATTACATTAGATTACTAAGAAGGAAAACATATTATACTAAATGATTTCAAGGTACTGATAGCAGTAGTTACTCATCATCTAGGATTGTTCTTTTAATTACATCCTTTATTTATACTAGAAAAGAAGACTCACCATACCTTTTTCCCAGTCCCACTGAAAAATAACAAAAATACAGTAATATATGAAAGGAGAAATAGAAGTAATTTACAAAGAGAGTAGTAGAATTTCAAGTGGTCAGTTTGTCTATGGGGAATTTGAAATTTTTCTCTATTTGTTTTCCAAGAAGATTCTGGTGGATTATATTTCCATAAAAACAATGACATATTTATAATGTTTCTGAATTTTTCAAAAAATATTTTCAATTAATTTGTTCTACAAAGTGAACGTTGTAATGCTTTCTATATGCATAAATTAGAAACTATTCTTTAATTTGCTTATACTTAGTGTAAAAGCACCAAAATTACAAATTTATTCCATCAGGTTTTACACGTGCAGGAAGATAAGAAACTCAATTTTATCTTCAATTTTCTGGGAAAATAAATTAGGAAGTATTTTATAAAGGAAAAGAGTTAACTAATTTAAAATGATTATTGATTCAAACTATTTTTGCAATCAATAGTTTTAGGGAAGTTCAATGACACAAGTTTGTGCTACCAGCATGTTGAAACTGTGATTTGTACTTCTTACAGTCTGTTTCCTATTTGTCTATAATACTACTGTAAATTTTGTTAGGTCATGGAAATAATATTAGCAAATTATATGTATAAACTTCTGGGTTCAAATCATCTAGATTCACATAGATTAGGTTACTATAAGACATAAAATTTCTTACTATACAGTAGTAAGTCCAAAGCCCTCATGAAGCAAAGGACTTCTGATCCTTCATTTATACCTTTTACAATGGGTAATACAAACAAAAATAATAACTGCCGTTAAATTGGATATAGGTAAGAATTTCAGTTTTCATGTCTACTATTTCCTCTGACAAAGAAGTACAAATTCATTAAAATATATAAGCAATTTACTAACCTCTTGGTGGAATCAAAGAGGATCAGTGAGATTAAATTACTAAGAAACAAGGCATTTTATTCTACACGATTTCAAGGTGTTGACAGCTAGATTTTCTTATCATCTAGATTTGTTGTTCCTTTAATTCCATCTTCTATTTATGGATGAAACTAAGACACACCCGACTTTGCTGCAAATTCCACTAAAAAATACAAAGATAAAACAATATATGAACAGAAAAATGGAAGTGATTTGCAAAGAGGGTAGCAGAAGTTCTAGTAAATCAGTTCACCCAAGGCAGCCAGCCAAGTGCCGTTGAGGAACTTTTAATTTTTCTTTAATTCCTTTCATAGAATATTCTAGTGAGTAATAATTTCATAAAAAATGTGACATGCTTAACAAGTCAAGTTTTTCTAAAAAAATAAATTCTTTTTTTCTATAGAAATTGTGTATGTTAATGATCTCTGTATGCGTAACTTAGAAACTGACATATTACTTTTTTGAGATTTGGAGAAAATGGGTTAAATTATAAATTTGTTCGTTTGGGTTTCATATGGGGAGGACAACAAAAAACACAGCAATATCTCCAATTTCCTGGAAAAGCAATTTAGGCAATATTTTAAGAAAGAATAGTTAACCATATTTCAAATGGTCACTGTCATGGATTGAATTATGTACCCCCAAAAATATGTATAGCCATGTGGCTGGGCCATGATTCCCAGTATCTTGTGACTGTTCTCCATTTTGTGATTTTCCTACACTGTGTGTTAAAGAATCAGGGTGGGACTGTAAATCCCTTTATAAGATCATCTCCCTGCTCCACTGTAAAGAGTTTCCCTGGAGTGGCTTGCCCTGCCCTTAATCCTTTCAGCCTGCAAGAGATAAAAGGAAAGAGAGACAGGTAAGAATTGGGAAGCTCACACCATCAAGCAAGCAAGCAGCACCAGGAGAAAAAGAGCGTGTCCTTCAGACCTGAGGTTCTGGCACCGAGACGCTCCGTGGACAAAGACTGATACAATACCGGACTTTCCTCCAGAACCGACAAGGGGGAAAGCTTTCCCCTGGAGCGAACACCCTGAATATGGACCTGTAGCCTACCGGACTGTGTTAAAATTAACCTTCCTTTGTTAATGCCATCCATTCTGTGGTATTTCTGTTAGAGCAGCCCTGACTAAAACAAAATTTGATACCAGGAGTGGGGTGCTGCTCTAGCAAATACCTAAAATGTGGGAGCCATTTTAAAACTGCAAATGGATAGAAGATTCAGAAGGAACGAAGAAGGTGCAGATGGTGAAAAACAACAGAGGACTGCTGGCAGCAGCAGCAGCAGCAACAGAACCAGAGGCAGCACTGGAGCTGACCCACGGAGCGAGAGAGCTAAGTGCCTTTGAGCAGGACATTTTCCAGCAAGAGTGGGGTGCCTCTGGGCACTTAAATCAGTGGAGCTACAGAGCTTTGGAACACTTGCCCTGACAGGGCAGATATGGGCCTGGGGCCTGAGACCTGGGCCATGCAGCCATAGGAAGCTGAAGCTGAAGAGACGAAAAACATGAGAAGCTGAGCTGCCTAGGTCTCAAAAGGTATGATCATGACCTCAGTGGTTTGAAAGAGTGGAAACATGGTGTCGTGTGTTTGTAAGGGTGGAATTGCCACTCATTTGGGCTTAGGGTACACCTAAAGCCATTGGGGCAGAGTTTCTGTCCAAGTAGGCCTTAAAGGCAAAGTTGTAGTACGGGACTAGGGGTCTCCACTCAGAATCCGGAGAGTGTGGCCAATACCTAGAGGCAGGGCCATTGTGTAGAGTGTCTCAAAAAATGTAAGAGTATTTCCAAATCTTTGAAGGCTAATGTAATGTGTTCTACTGACTTGTCTATTGCCTGTTAATGCCTTCTTTCCCTGCAATTTCTCCTCCTATTTGTAATGGAATGTAAACAGTTACTGACTCAAAATGTTTTTGCAATTTATAATTTTTATAGCAGAGTTTAGTAACAGAATTGTTCTGATTAGTTTATTGTACTCACATGTTGAAATTGTGACTTGTAGTTAATTTAAATGAACAAAAATTCTTTTTATATTTCACAATCAGTTCTCCATTTAACAGTGATGTAAATTTTGTTAGGCCCTGGTAATAATATTAGTGAATTATATACATAGATCCCCCAGTACAAAATAATCCAGATTCAACTAGATTAGCTTAGGATAAGATATAAGATATCGTATTACATAATAATAAGTTCCTTGCCCTGATAAAGCTTAGGACAGTTGATTCTCCATTTATAATTTTTATAATGAATAAAACAAAAGAAAAAGCATTGCTGTTACATTGGGTATCTATAGGAAATTCATCTTTCACATTCTAGCTTTTCCTCTGAGTAACACATACAAATTCACTGAAAATGTATAAGCAGTTTACTAACCTCATAGTGAAATCAAAGAGATTCATTGTCATTAAATTACTAACAAAAAAGGCATTTTATACTATATGATCTCAAGGAACTAATGGCTACAGTCCTTCTTTATCTAGGATTGTTGTTTCTTTAATTACAATCTTTGTACATGAAGATAACACTCACCATTGTTTATTGCCCACTCCTCTGGAAAATAACCAAAAGACAACAATATATGAAGGACAACAGAAGCAAACTGCAAAGGGAGTAATAGAAATTCTAGTAAATCACTTTAACTATGGCAAAGTTTTTTATTTTTTTTAATTGCTTTCACAGAAGATTCTGGAAGATAATAGCTTGATCAAAACTATGACATGTTTACAAAGTTGTTAAAATTTTCAATTTTTTCTATAGAAGTTAGACATTCTTGAGTTCTCTATATGCATAGCTAAGAAATTGTTATATCATTTTTCTGAGACTTAAGGCATAGACTGAAACTACAAATTTGTTCATTTGTGTTTTGCATGTGGAAGAAGAGAGAAACAGTTTTATCAGTTTTATCTCTGTTTTTTCTGGAAAAGCAAACTGCAAAATTTTTTGAAAGAACAAAGTTAACTAAATTTTAAATGATTATTGAGTCAAAATATCTTTGGCATCAGTGGTTTTTCATAGCAGAGTTTAATGACAGAATAGGTCTAATGTCTTTGTGGTATGGGCATTTTGAAATCGAGCATTATTTGCACTTATCTGAAATGAAATAAAATGTATACTTACATTTTACAATCACTTCTTTATTTAACTATAACTTAGATACAAATTGCGCCAGACACTGGTAATGAAATTAGCAAACTATACCTAAATATTCCTGTGTTCAAAAAATCTAGATTCAAATAGATTAGGTTATTATAAGATGTATCTTTTACATAATAACAAATCCCTTGCCCTCAAAAAGATTAAGACAGCTGATCCTTCATTTATATCTTTTTACAGCTGATAAAACAAAGAACATTGCTATTACATTGGTTACGAGGTAAGAAATTTGCCTTTTTCATCTTACTTTTTCCTCGGAATAACAAATGCCAATTCATTAAAATATAATCAATTTACTGACCTCTTAGAGAAGCCAAAGAGATTCAGTGACATTAAGTTGCTAACAAAAAGTATTTTATACTACACAATTTCAAAGTAGCTATAGCCATAGTTTCTCATTATCTAAGATTATTTTGCCTTTAGTCACATCCTTTGTTTAGAGATTAAAATAAACCTCACCTCCCTTTTGTGTTAATTCCACTGAAAAATAACAAAAAGACAACAATAAATGAAAGGACAAATAGAAGCAATTTACAAAGAGAGTTAACAGAATTTTAAATAAACCACTTTACCTATAGGAAATTTTAATTTTTCTTCAATTGGTTTCACAGAAGATTCTGGTGGATAACAGTTTCACAAACACTAGAATATGTTTACAAAATTGTTAAATTTTTGCCAAAAAATTAATTCACTTTTTTTCTTATAGAAAGTGGACATGCTAATGTTCTCCATGTGCATAATCAAGATAATGTTAAATTTTTTTGAGATTTAGGGAAAATGGACCAAAATTATGAATTTGTTCATTTGGCTTTAGCACACAGAGGAAGACAAGAAATACAGGTTTGTCTACAGTTTTCTGGAAAAAAAAATAGGCAATATTAAATGAAAGAAAAATGTTAACTAAATTTTAATGATTACTGACTCAAAATTTTTTTTAATCAGTAATTTTTCATAGCAGAGTTCAATGACAGAGGTCTAAGGAGTTTGTGGTACTGATACATTGAAAATGACTGATTATTTCAGTGGAAATTAAAGTCAGTTCTCTAACTATAACAGTGAAGTAAATTCTGCTAGATCCTGGTAATAATAATAGGCAATTATAAGTATAGATTTCTAGATTCAAGTAATTTGGATTCAATTAGATTAGGTTACTATAGCATACAGTATATCTTACTACATAATAACAAGCTCTTTGCCTTCATAAAGCCTATGAAGTCCTTTATAAAGGACTGCTGACCCTTCATTTATCCATTATACAAGTGAATAAAACAAACAAAAAACATTGCTGTTACACTGGGTAGCAATAGGAAATTGACTTTTCACATCTTAAATTTTCTTCTGAGTACCAAATGCTAATTCAGTAAAATATTTTTAAGCAATTTACTAATCTGTTAGTAAAATCAAGGATGTTCAGTGACATTAAATTACTAACACCCCCAAATTGTATTCTACATGGGTTCAAGGTATTTATATCTACATTCTCTGATCATCTAAGATTGTTGTTCTTTTAATTACATCCTTTGTGCATGAAAATAACACTCACCATTGTTTTTTTGCCAATTCCTCTGAAAAATAACCAAAAGACAACAATATATGAAAGAACAAATAGAAGCAATTTACAAAGGGAGTGACAAAAGTTCAAGTAAGTCAACTATGGCAAAATTTTTAATTGATTTCACAGAAGATGCTGATGGACAACAGTCTCATAAAAACCATGACACTTTTACAAAGTTGTTAAAATTTTCAAAAAACTTTTTAATTTTTATCTATAAAGTAGACATGTTAATGGTCTACTTAGCTAATGCTAAAAAATCTTTTTTTTTTTTTTTGAGATTTATGGAAAATGGACCAAAATTACAAATTTGTTCAGTTGAGATTTGCACGTGAAGGAAGACAAGAAACACTACTTTATTTCTAATTTTTGGAACAGCAAATTAGGTAATACCTTGTGAATGAAAAAAGTTTAATGGTTACTGATTAAAAATATTTTTACAATCAATAGTTGTTTTTTTTTAGCAGAGTTCAATGACAAAACTGTTCTATGAATTTCTGCTTCCGATCTGTTGAAGTTGACTGATATTTGTACTTATTTCAAAGTTTACTTATCTTTTACAACCTGTTCTCTGTTTAACTATAAAAGTGATGGGAATTACGTTAGATCGTGGAAATAATAATAGCAAATAACAAGTATTCATTTTTCTGTTTAAATAGTATGGTTTCAATCAGAGTAGGTTAGGATAAGATAAAACATATCTTACTACATAATAAACCCAGCAAATAATCCAAGAAGCTGGACAATGTGTAAAAGAATGAGGCATCAGGATTGGAGGAAGACTCATTAACAACTTGTACTATGCAAAGGACACAACCTTGCTTGCTAGAAGTGATGAGGATTTGAAACACTTATTGATGAAGATCAAAGACCATAGCCTTCAATATGTGTGTGTCAACACACACACACACACACACACACACACAAAATCCTCACAATTGGAACAATAAGCAGCATCATGATAAATGGAGAAAAGATTAAGGTTGTCAAGGATTTCATTTTACTTGCTTCCACAATCAACACCCATGGAAGCAGCAGTCAAGAAATCAAAAGCTACATTGTGTTGGGAAAATCTGCTTCAAAGGACTTCTTTAAAGTATTGAAAATTAAACATGTCACCATGAAGACTAAAATGCACCTGACCCAAGCCATGGTATTTTCAATGCCGTCATATGCATGCAAAAGCTGGACAATGAATAAGGAAGACAGAAGAAGAATTGATACCTTTGAATTGTGGTGTTGGAGAATACTGACTGTGCCATGGACTGCCAAAAGAACACACAGATCTGTTCTGGAAGAAGTACAACAAAAATGCTCCTTGGAAGCAAAGATGGTAAGACTGCATCTTGCATACCTTGGATAAGTTGTTAGGAGAGATCAGTCCCTGGAGAAGGATATCATGCTCGGTAGAGTGGAGGGTCAGGAAAAAAAGAGGAAGACCCTCAATAAGATGTATTGACACAGCGGATGCAGCAACGGGCTTAAGCATAAAACGGTTGTAGATATGGCGCAAGACCAGACAGTGTTTTGCTTTGTTGTTCATAAGGTTGCTATAAGTCAGCAACTGCAACACAGTAACAAGTCTGACCTCATAAAGCTTAGTGATGCTGGCCTCTCATTAACGTTTTGTACAATGGATTAAGAACTGGAATCCAAAAATAACATCGGTGTTACACTGAATATAGGTAGGAAATTCACTCTTCACAATCTGCTATGTCCTCTGAGTAACAAACACAAATTTATTAAAATATATAAACAATATACTAACCACTTAGTCAAATATAAGGGATTCAGTGAGGTTAAACTACTAAGAAACTAGGCTTTTATACTACGTGATTTCAAAGTGACAGCTATAGTTTCTCATCATCTATGATTTTTGTTCCTTCAATTACAACCTTTGCTTATGAAAGAAAGACTCACCATTCTTCTTCCTTAATTTCTCTGAAACATATACAAAATGATATGAAAGGACAAATCTAAGTAATTCAAATAGTGATTAACAGAGGTCCAAGTAAACCAGTTCACCTGTGGGGAAATTTTTAATTTTTCTTTAATTGGTTTCACAGAAGATTATGATGGTAATAGTTTCATAAAAACTATAACATGTGTAGAAAGTTGTTAAAGACTTTTTTAAAATGTTAATTCATATTTTTATCCTATGAAAGGCAAACATGCATATGTTTTGTATAAACATAACTTAAAAACCAAACCCAGTGCCATCCACTCAGTTCTGATTCATTGTAACCCTATATGGCAGAGTAGACCTACCCCATAGGGTTTCCAAGAAGCACCTGGTAGATTTGAACTAGTGACCTTTAGGTTAACAGATACAGCACTTAACCACTACGTCACCAGAATTTCCCAAAGACTTAGAAATTTTTATATTGTTTTTTCAGAGATTTAGGGGAAAAGGACCAAAATTAGGAATTCAACTGGGTTTTACACGTTGAGAAACACAAGAAACACAGAAAAATCTCTGTTTTCTTAGAAATTAGGCAAAGTTTTATGAAAGAAAACAGTTAAGTTTTAAATGATTAAACATTTTTGAAATCAAAGTTTTTTATAGCTGAGTTCAGTGACAGAACTGTTCTAGTTTGTGCTACTGACATGTCAAAATTGACTGTGATTGGTATATTTATTTCCAATGCAATAAAAAGTTTATTTATCTTTTACAATCAGTTCTCTATTTAGCCTTAAGAGTGATGTAAATTATGTTATCCCACAGTAATAATATTAGCAAATTAGAAATATTCTTTTCTGTGTTCAAATAACATATATTACTATGCATTAACAAGTCCTTTGCTCTAATAAAGCTTAGGACTGCTGATCCTGCATTCATAACTTCTACAATAGATGAAACTAACAGAAAGTGTTGCTGTTACACTGGATATCTGTAGGAAATTCATTGTGTCTCATTTTTAACTCTGAGTAACAAACACACATTTATTAAAATGTATAAGCAATTTATTAACCTCTTAGGAAAATCAAACAGGCTAAATGACATTAAATTAGTAAGAAAGTAGACATTTTACAGTAAATGATCTCAAGGAACTGATAGCCACAGTCACGCATCATCTAGGTTTGTTGTTCCTTTAATTATATCCTTTATTTATGCATGAAAGTAAGACTCGCCATTCTTTTTTGCCAGTGCCACTGAAAAATAACAAAAAGATAACAATATATGAAAGGATAAATGGAAAGAATTCACAAAGGGAGTAATAGTAGTTCGTGTAAATCAATTGATCTATGAAAATTTTAATTTTTCTTCAATTACTTTCAGAAAATATTCTGGTGAATAACAACATTGTAAAAAATGTGGCATGTTTACCCTGGGGTCTCCAGACCTAATAAGATGTCATCTAAGAAGCACCAATTGGTCCCAATACACTTGGACTGGTGATATATGGTGGATATCAAGGATAGGAAGAAAATATGAACCTACTAGGTGGAAAGAGCCATACTAGGCAGAGTCTGCCTCAGCATGAGACCTAAAGAACTGGATGGTACCCAGCCACCACCAAAGACTTCTCGAAGGCAGTGCACAAAAAAGTTATGTGTACCACGTGGATAAGTGGCATCAAGGGTCTTAAAACCTGACAAGCTGCCATCTAAGTAGCACTGATTGGTCACAATCCACCAGGACCACAGCCAAAAAGGAGGACATGATGGGTAGGAGGAAAGCATAAATCTAGCTGATGGAACGTGTTATATAACACGAGACTAATTTAACAAGGGGCTAGAAGAATCAGACGGTGCCCGGCCATCATCCATGATTACCAGGATGGGGTGCATGATAAAGAGCCCCTGACATGGCAGAAGAAACATAAATGAGCATAACTAGAACTCTACCACATGACCACAACTGATGGTCCTTTGGTCTGGAGGGTCCCCTGGGAGCTTGGCCATATCGAGCAATGATGCCAGCTCCACAAAGCCTGAACTGGATTATATAAGACAAGTTTTGATCCTGGCACCAAACAAACTTTGGAGCTTAAATATATACACTGGGGCTGTCCAAGAAGCTCATTGCTGGAGATGGGAAGATAGGGTGAGGGGGACAGATCTTGATCAAGGGGGCATGAGAACTTCTGGATGATGACTGGGAGTGTGCTGTCACAGGTGGGTGACAAAAAGGGGAGAGCAGAGGGAGTAGAATAGTGGTGTGAGTTCCAAAAGTCATACGGCAAATTGAAATGGACTGTTCACTTGCACTTAAATCACAAAAAAATTATTTTAGGAAAGCATGACATATTTACTATGTTGTTAAGTTTTTCTAAAATCATTAACTTCTTTTTTTTTCCTATAGAAATTGTGTGTGGCAATTTTTTCTACATACATAACTTAGAAACTACTATGTTACTTTCTTGAGATTTGGGGAGAATGGTTGCAAATTACAAATTTGCTCATTGGGTTTTACATGTGGAAGAGTACAAGAAACAGCAATATCTCCAAATTCCTTGAAAAGCAAATTAGGTAATAGTTCAAGGAAAAAAAAATTAACCAGGTTTTAAATGGCTATTGAATCAAAATATTTTTGCAATCAACAATTTTTTATAGCAGAGTTTAGTAACAGAACTGTGCTAATGAGTTTGTGGTACTTGCATGTTGAAATTGATTATAACTAGTTAATTCAAATGAAATAAAAATTCTATTTATATTTCACATTCAGTTCCCTCTTTAACTATAACAGTGATATAAGTTTTGTTAGATCCTAGTAATATAGTAGGGAATCATATATATAGATTTCTGGGTACAAAATAATCTGGATTCAATTAGAGTAGACTCAAGTAAGATGTAACATATCTTACTACATGGTAACAAGTCCCTTACCCTTGATAAAGCTTAGAACTACTGAGCCTTCATTTGTCCATTTTACAATCGATAAGACAAACAAAAACCCTTGCTGTTACATTGGCTATCCATCGTAAATTTACCTTTCACATTCTAGTTTTTCCTCTCAGTAACACATACAAATTCATTAAAAATATATAAGCAATTTACTAACTTCATAGTGAAATGAATGATGTTCAGTAACATTAAATTACTAACAAAAAAAAGCATTTTATATTACATGATTTCAAAGACTGTGCTGTTACAGTCTGTTTTCATCTAGGATTGTTGTTCCTTTAATTACTTCCTTTGTGTATGAAAATAACACTCACCATTGTTTTTTGCCAGTTCCACTGAAAAACAACAAAAAGGCAACAATATGTGAAATGACAAATAGAAGCAGTTTACAAAGGGAGTAACAGAAGTTCAAACAAATCCCTTCAATTATGGCAAAATATTTGTTTTCCTTTAACTGCTCTCACAGAAGATTCTGGTGGATAACAGCTTCATAAAAACTATGACATGTTACAAAGTTGTTAAAATTTTCTAAAATAGTTTAATTCAAGTTTCTTTTTCCTATAGAAATTAGGCAGTCTAATGTTCCCTATATGGATAGCTAAGAAACTGTTGCATTATTTTTTTTTTTGAGATTTAGGGGAAATGTACCCAAATTACTGATCTATTCATTTGTGTTTTGCACGTGGGAGAAGAAAGGAACATGGTTTTATCTCCAATTTTCTGGAAGAGCAAACTATGCAATATTTCATGAAAGAATAAAGTTAACTAACTTGTAAAATGATTACTGATTCAAAATACTTTTTGGCATCTACAGTTTTTCCATAACAGAGTTTAATAACGGAATAGGTCTAATGTGTTTGTGGTATGGACATGTTGAAATTGACTGTTATTTATACTTACTCGAAATGAAATAAAATGTATAGTTACCTTTTATAATCAGTTCTGTATAACTATACCACTGATGTAGGTTATGCTGCATACTGGTAATAATATTAAAAAATTATACCTAGAGATTCCTGGCTTTTAATAATCTGGATCCAAATAGGTTAGGTTATGATAAGACATATCTCCTACATAATAACAAATCCTTTGCCGTCATAAAGATTAGGACTACTGATACTCCATTTACATCTTTTACAATCGATAAAACAAAAAACTTTGTTGTTACAGTAGTTGTGAGGTAAGAAATTCACCTTTCTCATCCTACTTTTTCCTCTGAGTAACAAATACAAATTCATTAAAATATTATCAACAGAGTGGAGTCAATATGGTGGACTAAACACCCATCTCCCTAAATCTCTGGGAACCAAGACCTGAACTAATAATCAAACAGTATTCTGGACACCTAGTGAGCCCTAGGACACAGCATAGGGCTGTCAATTTGGACTTTATACCTCTGAACACAAAACCTCCTTTCTTTCACTGACACTGCTGGCTTGCATGGACCAAAAGTAATTCTCTATTTTAATTTTTCTTTCTCTGTTTTGGCCAGCAGGCAGAGCTGAGACTTGACTAGCAGCTAAGCTCAGACACACTGCTGGTGGGATTGACAGGCAAAATTGTCACAGTTTGAGAGCCCAGCTTCAGACCCTGTGCATCTCAGCACCTTTGGCCTCTTTCCACCTCAGACATTGAGTAGCCTGTATTGAACAGGTGGGGGGGGGTGCATGAGGCACCATCTTGTTCCACTGGGAGGCAGATATACCCACACAGAGGCCTCAGCTGAAACTAATTCCTAGGCTGACTAAAACCTGACTGACTTTGGAAGTCATCAGATACCTTTTACCTTTCATTTTAAGACAGCCTAGAGAAACAACTGCAGTCCATCCTCACAACATCTCTCCCAACCTTTATTGACTCACATGGTGCCCCCAAAAGCAACAAACTCTAGAAAAAGTCGTAATCAAGAAATCACCCATGGCTTCAGAAGGCTCCCAAAAGAAAGAACCAAAAAACATCCCAGATGAAGAAACCTTTCTGAAACTATCAGAAGGTGATTACAAAAGGGTTATATAAAGAGCCCTCCTAGACCTTATACAAAATGCAGTAGAGAAAAATGAAAAATTAAGCAAGATGTTCGATCTGATGGAATACCAGTGTTCTGAAATCCAAGAGATCAAGAACAAAATCAAAGAGATAGAAACTTCAGTTCAAAGCCAAGAAAACAGAAGGGAACAAATGGAAAATAGATTTTCTGACTTGAAAGACAGAGCTACTGACTCCATCACTCTGTGTCCCCAGGTGCAGTCCATTCTTTTTCTGAAGGGCTGGTTTCAGTACTGGTTTCAGCTCTGGGATAGCAGCAAGTCTAGGAGCCACGCGCTCAGGGGATGCTCCAGAATGTCATGCTATCAAGTCTGGTCTTTTAATAGGGTTTGAGATCGGCATACCCCTTTCTTTCATGCTATATTAGGGACTCTACCTTGTATTCCCTGTCAGTGTTGTCTTTGTTGGTGGTTGGGCACCTTCTAGTTCTTCTGTTCTGCTGATGTAGTCTCCCAGTCATATGGGTCCTCTGTCTTGGGCCCATTTTCCCTCGTGTCTTTGACATGCTCAGTCTTCACTTGTTCCGGGTGGGTTGTAACCAACTGATGTTCCTAGGATAGCAGCCAGCTGGCTTTGAAGACCTAAGGGGTCCCTCACCAATATGGGTTGAAGAACACTCTCTTAGAAAAAGATTAGTCACACCAATTGACTTCAATATCCCCTGCAAATGTCATCCCCAGACCCTTATCCCTGTTATTCTGTCCTATGAAGTGTTGGGTTGAATTTAGAAAACCCTTTAGGTTATGGTATAATCCAATTATGCTGCCCTGTTTCTACTGCATGTTGCCACTGCCTTCATCTAATCAAATTCCTACTGACCACCTAATCTTTGGGAAGCCCTGGTGATGTAGTGGGTTAAATGCTATGCCTGCTAACCAAAATGTTGCCCGTTCAAATCCTCCAGGTGCTCCTTGGGAACTCTAAGGGGCAGTTCTACTCTGACCTCTAGGGTCCCTATGAGTCAGACCCAACTTGAAGCCAGTGGGTTTGGTTGGTTTGGGATCTAATCTTTGAATAATTCTCTACCTCCCTCCTCACCTGTGTAGTCATCACAGACTATTTTCTTCAGTGTGTAAGTCTTTTGTTAAGTCCTTATAATAGTGATCTCATACAACATTTGTTCTTTTGCAGCTGAGTGATTTTACTCAGCACAGTGTCTTCACTTACACTTTTTATCTCTTGAGCAACAAAAGGTGATACAAGTCATATGCCAAGAACACTCCCTTTGTATTGAATCAGGGATGTGACTTTTGTAAGGGTGTTACAGACACATGTAAATCCTCCTGAACATAATCCAATCTTGCCCCATTAACTGCATGCATAGATTAAGATTAAAAATGTATGCAAAAATTATAATCACAAATTAGAGGACAACCTCAAAATTCTGGGAATCATGGCCCAGTCAAATTGTTACACACATTGGGGGGGGACATAATTCAACCTAGGTTAAAACAGAGGGAAGAACAAATGTAGAGTATGCAGGAAGCATATTACACAGGCGATCACAGATTTAATTGATGCCATTGAATTATGCTGATAACAAAGCATATTGAATATTTCATGGATTTCCAGAAGAGTAAGCATATCTCTCTTGGAAGAAGTACAGCCAGAATGCTCATTAGAAG
Organism: Heterohyrax brucei; assembly: GCA_028571685.1. NCBI lineage: Eukaryota > Metazoa > Chordata > Mammalia > Hyracoidea > Procaviidae > Heterohyrax > Heterohyrax brucei. The sequence goes on from CM053144.1 coordinate 51,285,019, forward strand.
CAAGTTTGTCAAGAATTGTCTCATATACTTTGGACATGTTATCAGAAGGGACGAGTCCATGGAGAAGGACATCATCATTGGTAAAGAAGAGGATCAGGAAAAAGAGAAAGACTCTCGAAGAGGTGGATTGAGACAGTGTATACAGCAATGTGATCAAGCATAACAACTATTGTGAAGATGGTGGAAGACCAAGTAGTGTTTCATTCTTTTGTACATAAGGTCACTATGACTCAAAACTGATCTGATGATGTCTAACACCAACGACAACTGAAAAAGGAGAAATAGAGAGAGGAGGGATAGCATCCAAAATCTAGAATCTTCTGGAAGAAGATAAGAAGGAGAGTGAGGTGCAAGATGAAATAATGTAGAAAGGGAGACAGGTTAGTGAACCAAGAACTCCTTGCCTCCCACTTCCTTTCAGTTGCTTCTGACTCATCATGACCCCGTAGGACAGAGTAGAATTTTTCCACAGGGTTTCCAAAGCTGTATATATTTACGGAAGACTGCCATTCTTTTCTCCTGAGGAGCAACTGGTGAACTGCAACTGCTGATTTTTTAGTAAGCAGCTGAGTACTTAACCACTGTACCACCAGAGATCCTTAGGTAAAGCCAATTAAGGAAGATGAGGAAATGGAAAGACAGATTCAGCGGGCATGATAGCAACAGATGCAAATCTGAAACTTTGTTCACTAGAACTAGCCACGTCTTTGTGGCACAAGTATTTTTCTTAGAAGCACTACATATAGTCATACACACACATACAAACACAACGATAATAGCAATAGCAAACTCTCCCCTTTATTACGACGGCTTCCAACAACAAACCTTTGTTTGGATCACAAGCTTAGCAGGGAATCAGTCTCACATCTGTGACTCTTGGCCAGATGTGTTCTTATCTTTGTTGTCAGGAGCAAGAAATTGTCTTTGTGCTTCCTATACTAGCACAGAGGGGAGGAAGAAATCTTGCCAGGGGCAATATTCCTGGAACAGACAGAAGTATCAATCACATGAAGCAGGTTTCTTGTTACCGGAATTCACTCGAGAGCAGAGAAATGGACTATGGATTCTAGTCCTCATAAGATTATAAAGTGTTATTTTAATTCATGTGCTAATTTGGGTACAAACACAAATAATTGTACATAGACATGAAGGTCAGTTGATAAATGGCAGGCTGATTTTTGTCTCTTATAATTTTATTTTTCTTCATGTAGCTCCAACTCTTGGCTTGGCTTGGCTTGGCTTTGCTCAACCCCAATAAGAGTAATTACTGGAAGAGGCAGAACTTTTCTATTCACATGGTAATGTATTTACAGAATGGAGTGATGCAAATGATCAATAAAACTAAGTCAGGGTTTTTACTGAGTAGGCAATTACTCTGGGCTCCTTACCATTGTTTCCTAAACTAAATGCACTGATTCTGGACTGCTTGCCCCAAAGTGCTCTTCTGAAGTTCAAATTTTTGTGATTCTCTGTCCTACTAAGACGAGATTAACACAGAACTTTGTCTGTCATGTTGGTGCTTAACTCTTTTATGGGGTCTTCTTTTATCCTACTAGTTCATAACGTGTCCTAGTAGGTTTGGCAGTGGAGTCCATCTCAGCCTGCCCACAGCTCCCGCTCCTTGATCTTTACTTACCTGCTTTAAACACAAAGTCCTCTTTGCTGTTCTACAAAGACACCCACGGGCTTTGTGCTTAGTCTTCCCTCTACATTGAATACTCCTCCATATTTGCTTATAACCATCCTCTTCACCTCCTCAAGTCATTTTTCACCATTTTCTTGAAACTATCCCTGGACAAACTATCTAAATCTGCAACCTCTTTCAATCCTTGTTCTCCATTACCCCATTTTTCTCCCTTATCTTGATGTCACTCTTTAACACACTCTACATTTAGCTTATTTAAAAGTCCAATATCTATCTCCCTACACAAAAATGTAAACTTTTTAAGATTAAAAAGCTGTGTCTGCTTTCTTCACTTCTATCTCCTCACATTGCAAGTGTATAACATAATTTGATACATATTTTTGAATGACTGAATCAGTTAAATATATATGTTTTCCTGGTTTGCTATGTTTTGCTGCTTTTTCTGCATTAGTTGCAACTTCCAATAGACTTTAAAGTTGAAAGACAATATTTTACATCTTTATCTTGTTTATTTTTCACAATTTACTCCTTTGGCTTTTGGGACTTATTGCATCAAGAAAGACTTGAAGTTCCAAACTGTTTTTTTGAAGTCTTGTCTCCTGTTGTTTATGTTTTGAGTTCCTTTTCATTTTTAGGTGAACAGGAAGAATGGAGGAGGATGGAGTTCAGAAGAATTTTTTTCTATCTGCCGAAATAAGGTTTCAAAATTATGTTCTGGTGAAGTCCTTTCCTTTGAAGACTATGTCTCTGTTACAGAGAAAGTTCTGATTTTAAAGGTGTTACTCTTTCACTTCCCATTCTAGGGTCATGAGGGCATCTTCATTATGAGAACCTAGTGAAAGTCATGGAAGGAAAGTCCAGTGAGATGTAGGGCCACAGCACATGCAATCCCTCAGAGTTTTGCTTCAATCTAGTCCACACTCAGCTTGTATCCAAACTGTCGTTTAAATGTTTCTACTATTTTATGGATCCTGTGGCTTCTTGTCCAGTGAAGCAGACCTTGTTCACTGAGTATTCCTGGATACACATGTCCTTATGCTCTCTAGATGTCAAGATGGTTTACTGCGAGACCTCAGTTTTCTAATAGGTCCAAGAAATCATTGATTTCAGTTTGTCTAACTTTCATCGTTACAAGAATGGCAGAGATGATATACAATATTTTGATATGTATGACGAAACTGGAGGTTTAGGTATATTTTAAAATTTTATTGTGATAAAATATGCATACAAAAACATTTGCCATGTGAAACATTGATATGTGTTGGTGTCTACATTTCAGTGACATTACCTTCACTATGTGATATAATCATCAATACTGTCCATTTCCAATTTTTGTTTTCATCATCTTTAACAGATACTCAGTAGCCCCTACCTACTGACTTCTTATAGACAAGAATATATTTTGATTTTTACGCACTTGCCTATTAGAGATATTTCACGTAAGTGGGACTGTATAATATTTTTTCTTTTGTGTCTGGCTAGCTTCATTCAACATAATATTTTCAAAGTTCATCTCTGTTATTGTGTATATCATGACTTCATTTTCTTCATAGCCAAATAATATTATATGGATATGCCATATTTTGTTTACCCATTTGTTTGTTTATGGAGATTTGAGTGGTTTCCTTCTATCTTTTGGCTATTGTGGAAAATGCTGTAATGAACACTTGTGCACAGGTACCCGCTTAAGACCTGCTTTCAATTCTTTTGGGTATGTACCAGTGAATAGAATTGCCTTTCACTAATGACTAATGTGGCGCAGGACCAGGAAATGTTTCAGTCTCTTACACAGAATGTCACCATGAGTCAGAGCCAACTTTATGACAATTGAAAATAGTAACAGTAATGACTAGTGACACTGAGCATCTTTCCATGGGATTTTTGACCGTTCATACATCTTCCTTGGGTAAATATCTATTTGAGGTTTTTACTTTTTTAAAATTTGGTTATCATTTTATTGTAGGAGATCTTTATATATTCTAGATATTAAACCTTTATCTGGTGTATAGTTCCCAAATATCTTCTCCCACTTTGTAGGTTGTCTTTTCTCTCTCAATATAGTTCTTTGATGAAAAAAGTGGTTTTTTTCTTTACATTTTTGTGGAAGTTCAGTTTTTCTGTTTTATCCTTTATTTCTTGTATTTTTGGTGTCATATCTATCAATCATTGCCAAACCTTAGTTCTTGATTCATTACACCTGTGGCTTATTCTAAGACTTTTATGATTTTACTTTTCAGATATGAGTTATTGATAAATTTGAGTTGATTTTAATGGAAGGTATTAGGTATGGGTAAAGATTTATCCTTTTACATAGAGAGATCCAGTTGTTCTGGCATCATTTATTGAAGAGACAACCTTTTCCCCATTGAATGGAATTGGCATCCTTGACAAAATTAAATTGACCACAGAAGTATGGATTTATTTCTGGTCTCTAAATGCTGTTTTACTGACCTATATATCTATACTTATACCAGTACCAGACTTACTTTATCACTGTAACTTTATAGTATGTTTTGAAACAGGTAGGTGTGAGGCATCCTACTTTGTCTTTTTTAAAATTAAAATTATTTTGGCTTTTGGTAGGCCCTTGAAATTTCCTATAAATTTGGGGATAAACTTCTCTTTATCCACAAAAATGACTGCTGAAATAAAAATAGATATTGTGCTGAATTTATTTATTACTTTGTGTAGTATTGACATCTTAACAGTATTAAGTCTTTGAATCAATGTACAAAGCTATCCCTTCATTTCTTTCGATCTTTTTAATTTCTTTCAGCAGTGCTTTTTTAGCTTTCAGCATACAAGTGTTTCACCACCCTGAATAAATTTATTCCCAAGCCTTTTATTCTCTTGGATAAAATCGTAAATGAAAGTACTGTCTTAATTTCTTTTTCAGCTTGTTCATGGCTGGTGTATGAATGCCCAATTAATTTCTTTATATTGACCTTGAAGGTTACAACTTTGATAAATTAATTAGCTGTAGTTGCTTTCATGTGACCTCTGTGGGATTTTCTATATGTGCAATAATGCCATCTGTAAAACAAGATAGTTTTCCTTCTTCCTTCCCAGTTTAGACAATTTTTTTTAACTTGCCAATTTTCTCCAATTACATCTTCAGGTACAATAGTGAATAGAAGTGGTGAGAGTTGGCATTCTCTTCTTGTTCTTCACATTCTCCATTTGGTATGATATTAACCAAGGATATTTCATAATCTCTGTTTATCATGTTAAGAAATTTTCCATCTATTCCTATGAAATGTAATTTCATGAATGAGAATCAGTATAAATCTGGTACCTACAAGGCAAAGGTAAAATGTATCTCCATTTTCTCACTTCCCCATCATTTCTTACACAAGCTACTTCCTCTAAAAGACTCTTTATTTCTCTGTTGGGTTTCATAATTTTAAGCAGTGGTCACACAGAGTTCTCAGACTACACTCACATGATTTATTAGGGTAACAGCACAGAAATAATAACTTACAGCTTGAGACACAACTCAGGATCAATGTCAGGATCATCAAGATACAAGTCAGAACATAGCTCAGGAAGAAGTACATGAACAAGGTCTGGAAAGAACTCCCAAGCAGCTGAAACCATTTTTCTCCCTTTCTTCAACTATAAAATTCATTAGAAATATTGATCTATACCTTTCTTGTAAAGTCTTTGCCTTTTATATGAAAGCAATGTTATTCCCATAGGATGAGGTAGAAAGTCTTCCTTTTCTCTTTTTCAGAAAAGTTTTAAAAGGGTTAGAGTTAGGTCAATAAATGTTTGGTAGAATTTCCAGGAGAGTCATCTAGTCCAGGACTTTTGAGGGGAGTTTTTCAATTATTGATTCAATGTTTCATTTGTTAAGGATCTGTTCATCTCTTCTATTTCTTCTTGAGTCAAGTAGCAAATTTATGGGTTTATAGGACTTTGTCATTTCCTTTAAGATATGTAATTTACTGGCATACAATTTGTCATAGTAGTCTTTTATGAATCCTCTTATTTATGTAAGATCAGTTGTAATGACCTTACTTCCATATCTAATTGTAGATATTGTCATCTTTTCTCTTATTTTTCTTTTTCGGTCTAAAGAATTGTTGTTTTTAATTTAAAAAAAAACTGCTTTCACTGGTTCTATTATTTTTCTGCTGCTTATTTTATCTCTGCTTTGATCATTGTTATTCCCTACCTTCTAATAACTTTGCATTTCATTTGCTCTTCTTTTTCTAGTTCCTCAAGTTATATAGTTAGGTTATCAATTTGAAAATCTTTACTATTTTCTTTTTTTACATAGTTTTATTTCCTTTTTTGAATTGTAATTGAGTGAAAGTGTATAATCTAATTTCAATTTACATGCCTATCTGCAGCTCCTTCTGCTCCCCTTGCCTAGTGACAGCACACTCATTCTTTCAGTTCTATATGTGTCATAGCCTTTCAACAATCTCCTGTCCCCTCCTCTCCACCTTCTCCATTCTCTAATAATAGGCTAGTAGGATGACATCCTATAGATGCATGGAACCATAAAGTGCAGACTCAGTATGGTCACTCTGTGTCCCCGAGTCCAGTCCATTCTTGTCTGAAGAGTAGACCTCTGTAGTGATTTATGATCAGAGACAGCATGAGGTCTAGGGGCCATGGTCCCAGGGGAACTCCCTGGTCTTCAGACTATCAGTTGTGGTCTTTCAGTGGAATTCTTAGGGTGTGCCCATTTTTATCTCTTGTTGCCACTGGGACTCAACACTGTGAGCCCTATTATGACTATCATTGTTGGTGACCAGACACCATCTGTTTCTTCTGGCCATATGTTGATATAGTCACCCATTCACATGAGTCCTTCTGTCTTTTGTGCTCTTTTTCCCTCATGTTGTTGTCCTTGGTGATCATCTGTTCCAGCTGATTTGGGACTATTTGGTATACCTCAGATAGCAGCTTGCTAGCTTTTAAGACCCCAGATGCCACTCATCAATATAGGGCAGAGAAGACTCTCTTAGCACTAGACTAGTTACACCAATTGGCCTCGATGTCTCCTGAGAACATGGTCCCCGGACCCTCACCCTTGCTACTCTGTCCTTGTAATATTCGGTTAAGATTGGAAGAGTTTTCAGGTTATGTTGAAGTCCAGTTAAACTGATCTTCTTCCTAATGTGTGCTGCCACTGATTTCACCCAACCAAACTTCTATCAACTATCTCCTTCCCTCCCTCTGCTCCGTTGTAGCCATCAAACAGTCTTTTCTTCTCTACTCAAGTCTGTTTTTAATTCCTTATATCAGGGGTCTCATACAATATTTGTCCTGTGCCACTGACTGATTTCACTCAAATTAATGTCTTCCAATTGAAACCAAGTTATGAGATGCTTCCTGAAATCATCATTGTTCTTTATCATTGCATAGTGTTCTGTTGAGTGTATGTACCGTAGTTTGTTTATCCATTCATCTGTTGTTGGCCATCTGGTTTGAGTCCAACTTTTTGCTATTGTGGACTGTGCTGCAATAAACGTTGGTGTGCATGTATCTGTTCATATGTCTGCCCTTGATTCTGTAGAATATTTTCCAAGAAGTGGGATTATTGAACCAAATGGTATATCTATTTCCAGCTTTTTAAAGAAGTGCAAGATTGCTTTCCAAAGAGGTTGTACCGTTTTGCAATCCCATCAGTAGTGTAGGAGAGTTCTAATTTCTCTACAGCCTCTCCAGCATTTGTTGTTTTGTACTTTTTGGATCATAGCCAACCTCATTGTGGTGAGATGGAATCTCAATGTAGTTTTGATTTGGATTTCTTTAATAGCTAATGGTTGTGAGCATTTCTGTATGTGTCTTTTGGTTGCCTGGATATCCTCTTTAGTGAATTGTCTGTCCATCTCCTTTACTCAAGGTTTAATTGGGTTATTTATCCTTTTCTTGTTGATATTTTGCAGTACCTTGTATATTATGGAGATCGGATGCTGGTCTGACATGAAGTTGCCAACTATTTTTTCCCATTCTGTAGCTGTCTTTTAATTGTTTCACTAAAGTCTTTGGTTAAGCAAAAGCGTTCAGTTCTAGTAGTTCTCAATTATCTATTTTCTCTTTGGTTGATTGTGCTTTGTCAGATTTTGAAGTCTGTGTAAGTCGTGTAGTAAAACTTCCGTTGCTGATACTATTTTTTCTTGCATGATCTTTATCATTTGACATTTGACATTTAGGTCTTTCATCCAGTTTGAGCTGGGTTTTGTGTAAGGTATGAGACATGGGTCTTGTTTCAATTTTTGGAGATGGGTATCCGATTTTGCCAGCACCATTTGTTGAAGAGACTATTTTTACCCCAGTTTACAATCTCAAGGCTTTGACGAACAGCAGCTGTTCATAGGAGGTTGGTGGCATGTCTAGGGTCTCAATTCTATTCCGTTGGTCTATATGTCTCTTTTTGTACCAGTACCAGGCTGTTTTGAAAACTGTGGCAGTGTAATAGTTTCTATAGTAGGGAAGTGAAAGGCCTCCCAGTGTGTTCTTCTTCTTCAGTAGTGCTTTGCTTATCTGGGCTTCTTCCCTTTCCAAATAAAGTAGGTAATTTGTTTCTCCATCTCATTACAAAAAGAAGACCCTGGAATTTGTATCGGGATTGTATTGTATACATACAACGCTTTGGGTAAAATAGGTGTTTTCACAATGTTAAGGCTTCCTCTAGTCTCTCTCCATTCAGGGTGATGTAGGTGGTTGGCTTTGAGTAGATGCCCCTTATTTTATTGAGGAATTTTCCCTCTATTCTTGTTTTGCTAAGAGTTTTTAGCATGAATGGGTGTTGGACTTCATTGAATGCCTCCTCTGAATCAATTGAGAAAATCAGGTGATTCTTATCCTTTGTGCTATTTATGTGGTTGATCACATTAATCGATTTTCCGATGTTGAACCAGCCTTGCATCCCAGGTGTGAATCCAGCTTGGTCATGATGATTTTTTTTTTTTTTTGATCTGTTGTTGAATTCTATTTGCATGGATTTTGTTGAAGATTTTTGCATCTAGGTTCATAAGTGATATTGGTCTGTACTTTTCTTTTGTTTGTGGGATCTTACTGTCTTTGGTATCAGGGTCATGTAGGATTCATAGAATGAATTTAGGAGTATTCCATCCCTTTCTATGCTCTGAAATAACCTTAATAATACTGGAGTTATTGTCTCTCTAAAAGTTTGATAAAATTCTCTGGTGAAGTCATCTAGGCCAGGGTTTTTATTGGTTGGTAGTTGTGTGTGTGTGTGTGTGTGTGTGTGTGTGTGTGTGTGTGTGTGTGTGTTTATTGAATGAAAATGTACATTCCCATATAAATTTACATAACTCACCTATATGCAGCTTCCACTGGTCTTCCTGCACGGTGACAGAACTCTCTTCTTCTTTGCTCCATATGTGTCCTATCCTCCCAAAAGTCTTCTATCTCCTCCTCTCTACCCACTCCCCTTCCTCCAGTATGAAGTCAGCAGAACAATATCCTATAGATGCATAGAACCATAAAGTGCCGAGTCCAATGCATTGCTGTCCAAAGAGCTGACCTTCATTAGGATTCACGGACAGAGGTAGTATCAGGGCCGGGGCCATGCTCCCAGGGGAACCCTGAAGTCCCTGAACCATCAATTGTAATCTTTTAGTGGAGATCTCAGGGTACATCCCTACGTATTCCTGTGTGCCAGTGAGACTCAACTTTGTGAGCTCCACCATGGCTATCACTAGTGGTGGCCGGGCACCATCTGGTTCTTCCGATCACAAGTCAGTGTAGATACCCACTCACATGGGTCTCTCTCTGTCTTCTGGGTTCTCTTTCCTCCATGTCATTACGGACTTCAGTGATCATTCATTTCTGTTGAGTTCGGACCATGTGCTGTACCCTCAGATGGCAGCCTGGCAGCTTTTAAGACCCCAGATGCCACTCACAAATGTGGGGAGTGGAGAGTCCTCACTAGCAAAATGCCAGTTGTGCCAATTTGCCTCATTTTTTCCTGAGAGCGCCGTCCCCAGCTCCGCACCCCAGCTACTCTGTCCTTGCAATATTGGGTTAAGATGGGAGGAATACTGAAGCTGCGTTGAAGTTCAATTAATACTGATATTCTTTCTAATGTGTGCTGTCACTGATTTCACCCAACCAAATTTCTAACAACGCTCCTCCCCTCGTCCTCCCACCCTCCCCACACTTGCAGCCATCAAAGAGTCTGTTCTTCTCTGCATGAGTCTGATTTCAAGTTCTTATCATGGAAGTCTCATACAATATTTGCCCTTCTGCCACTGACTACTTTAACTCAGCGTAAGGTCCTCCAATTGAAACCGGGTTATAAGATGCTTCCTAAAATCATCATTGTTCTTTATCATTGCATAGTATTCCATTCAATATATATACCATAGTTTACCTAACCATTCCTCTGTTGTTGGGTATCTGGGTTGATTTCATCTTTTTGCTATTGTGGACTGTGCTGCAATAAACATTCATGTGCATGTATCAGTTGGTGTGAATGGCCTTGATTCTGTGGGATATATTCCAAGCAGTGGAATTACTGGGTGAAATGGTATATCTATATCCATTTTTTTAAGGGAGCACCAGATTGCTTTCCAAAGAGGTTGCACAGTTTTACAATCCCACCAACAGTGTAGGAGAGTTCCACTTTCTCCACAGCCTCTCCAGCATTTGTTGTTTTACGTTGTTTGGATTCATGTGGGTTGGTAGTTTTTTTTTTTTATGACTTTTTCAATCTCTTCCTTTGTAATGGGTTTATTAAGTTGTTCTACTTCTCCTTTTGATAATTTTGGTAGGTTATATGAATCTAGGAATTTTTCCATTTTCTTTAGGATTTCAAATCTTTTAGACTACAGTCTTTTAAGGTATTCTGCTATATTTTTAATTTCAGTTAGGTCTGTTTTGACATCGCCCATCTCAATTCTTTCTTTTTTTCTTTTTTTTGCTTTAAACAATCTTATTTATTGCTGCAGGTGGTTACGTTCACTAACAAAGCAACAGACCATTGGTGTAGTGTTCTAAGAAGTCAACAGCAGCAGGAGGAGAAGCATAATAATTGTAGTTTGTCATCATTCCCCTCATTTCCACAATCTATAAAACCCAAAGCTGTTGCGAGGCAAGTAAACACTGAGGCTGCAAGATAATGAATTGTCTTAAGTTTGTTAGATTCCATTAGTGTCTTTAAGGAAGCAATTTCAGTGTCAATTTTATTACTGGCCTTTGAAATAACACTTTTGGTGTTGTTATCTTATTTGATAAATTCCGTGATCACTTCCGTAAGTTTCTTTTCTTGAGCTGTAAACATACCTGGTACTTCGCTCCTTTCTAGATTGATGTCCAGCTTACTATCTGCTCTGATTTAACTGGTTTTATTTATCAGTTGCTGTTTAACTTGGTCTAATTCAATTTTCATTTACTCATTCTCTGCCCTCAGATTTGCAAATTCACTTTTCTCTAGGATAACCATGTCTTTCCTAATGGCATCTGAACCAGCCATTAGCTGTTTTGAACAGTTACTTTCTGTTGAGCTTGAGTCACCATTTCCTTACAGTATCCAGGCTGACATGCAATAAACTGCTTAAGGCTGATACAATTGTTTCTGCTTGTGCTTTGTCAAATCCGTGAGTTTCCAAGTCCTGAACCAATGCATGTGTATCGAAAGTAACTTCCTTTGTTCTAAAGGAGTTGTATCTACTCGCCTGACATCATATCCTTCCTTGATTGTGATAGTTAGGAAGTCTCTTCACTGGGCAGGCAAGATATATCTACAGACAGGAGAAATCTGGTGGCCCCAGATGCCTTCACGGCGCAGGAACCTCAAAACTTGACTCCTCTTGTCCCCAGTTCTCCTGTGTACTGTATGAGACGGAAGTCTGGAGGCTCAGGCTCTCATGCCGGTCACTGCAAGAACGCTGGGAAATGTAGCTTTTGTCTGCCACATGACAGCTTCCAGCACAGGCTTTCCCAGGCGTCGCATTCCCAAGAAGCTGGGCCTTTTCCCAATAAAGCACAGTTGATTAGCATGTCTCAGGGTTGTTTAGGCGCATGTCTCAGGGTTGTTTAGGCTTCTCCCACCACACACTCCCCACCCCCCGTGCACACTGTTATGCCGTAAGAAAACAGGACCTCCTCACAGAATCGTCAGGTGCCCGTTTCTTGACAGTGAAGTGCAGTCCACTAGCAAACTCCCCTCAGCCACTGGCCATTATGTGCTGATTTCTGCGGGAAGCAAATTTCCCATCTTATTTCTTATTCAGGTTATTTGTTTCCTCTCTTGTTTAGCGAATGGTTTATCAATTTATTGATCTTTTCCAAAAAGTCAGCTTTTGGGTTTGTTAATTTTTTTCAGTTGTTCTTCTCTAACTCGTTTAGTTCTGCTCTAATCTTTATTATCTGTTTTCTTCTGGTGCCTGAGGGATTCCTCTGTTGCTCCCTTTTACTTGTTCAAGCGATATGGTTAATTCTTTGGTTTGGGACCTTCCCTCTTTCCTGATGTGTGCATTTATAGAGATAAACTGACCTCTGAGCACTGCTTTGGCTCTTTCCCATAGGTTTGGGTAGGATGTGTTTTCATTTTCATCTGATTCGTAAATTTCTGTATTTCATCTTTCATTTCTTCTATCACCTATGGATTTTTGAACAAGGTGTTCAGTCCCCATGAGTTCAAATTTCTACGTATGTTTTTTCTGCTGATTTTAATTTTATGGCTTTATGGTCTGAGAAGATCCTTTGGAATAATTGAATGGTTTGGGTTTTGTGGAGATTTGCTTTATGTCCTAACACATGATCTATTCTGCAAAATGTTCCACATGCACTGGAGAAGGTGCACTTATCTGTTGACTGGTAAAAAGTTCTATATATGTCAATGAGGTCTGGATGGTTACCTTTGCAATAATATCTTCTGTATCTTTACTGAGCTTTTTTTCTGGATGATCTGTCCGTTACTGAAAGTGGAGTGTTGAGGTATCTGACTGTTATTGTGGAGTGATCTATCTCGTTTTTCAATGTTGTCAGTATCTGTTTGATGTATTTAGATGCTCTTGTATTGGGCTGGCTGTATTGGGTGCATAAATATTTAATATTGTTACTCCTGCTTGTGTATTGAATCTTTCAGCAACAAATAGTGACCGTCCTTGTCCACAATGGAGGATTTTACATTAAAGTCTATTTTATCTGAAATTAGCATTGCCACTTCTCCTCTTCTTTGTATGTTATTGGCTTGGTATATATTTTTCCATATTTTGATTTTCAGTTTGTTCATCTCTTTGAGTCTCAGATGTGTTTCTTGTAAACAGCATGTAGATGGATCACGTCTTTTGATCGAGGATTTCACTCATTAGCTCTCTGTTGGACCATCTAGTCCATTTACATTCAGTGTAATTATTGATAGCTATTTGGTTAGTGCTGTCATTTTGATGCCTTTGTTTTTGTGTTGATGTTTTCTTTGTTGATCTTAATATTCTTTTCTGGGTCATCCTTCTTTATGGATTGATTTCTCATATTTTTCAGTGTTAGTTTTGCGTTTGCTGAGGCTCCCGTGTTATGTTTCTTGTTTTGATATGTTGCACTGTTATTACGCTTTGCATCTACCCCTATGATCCCCCTTATTATTCTAAATTTAAGCCAGACTTTAACTTCCACATATCTTTTTAACCTCTCCATCTGAAATGATTATAGCTACTGTGATATATTCTTCTTTTTAGTGTGATAATTTCATAGTCTTCATGTTCTGATCACTGATTTCCCTCTTTTAATATTGCAACTTTGATTGAGCTTTGTGACTTCCATAACTGAACAGGATTCTGGGTGCTGTGTCCTGCATTGCCTCCCTAAGTATATACTTTTTCTAAGGAAATAGCCTCTGTCAGGATTTTTTGTAGGTTTTGGATTGGTTTTTACAACATCTCTAAGCTTCTGTTTATCTGCAAATGTCTTAATTTCATCTTCACATTTGAGCAACAGTTTTGCAGGATATAGAATTCTTGATTGGAAGCTTTTCTCCTTCAAGGCTTTGAATGTGTCATCCCATTGTCTTCTTTGTTTCTGCTGAGAAGACAGACAAAAGCCTGCAGGACTTCCCTCTGTATGCTGGCTTTGTTTTAAGCCTTGCTGCCTTTAAGAACCTTTGTTTGTTTCATTTTATTAAGCTTGATTATAATATGTCTTGGTGTCTTTCTTTTGGGGTCTAATTTTTGTGTTGTTTGATAAACATTCAGATATCTATTTTTCTCCTCTCATAATTTCAGGGAAGTTTTCTGTCAGCAGCTCTACAATGATTCTGATTCTGTCTGTATTTTCAGCTACCCCTCTCTGTTCATAAACTCCAATTATTCATAGGTTATTTCTCTTAATAGAGTCCCACATGTTTCTTGGTGCTTCTTCATTTTTGTCATTTCTTTCCTCTGAGTTGGCCTCATAAATGCTGGTATCTGTTGCTCTATCCTCAGTCTCACTAACTCTATCTTTTGTCTCTGCAATTCTATTCTTTGTGCTTTGATTGAATTGTTTAATTCTCTAAGTTTATTATTGATCTGCTGGATTTCAGATCGTTGATGTTCCATCAGTTCCAATAGCTTACTGAACTTTTCATTTTGCTCTGCTGCATTTTGTTTAGTTTCTGAGAGGGCTCTATACATACTTCTCTTGTACTCAACCTCCAGTAGTTTCATAAAGGCTTCTTCACCTTGGAAGTTTTTTTATCCTTTATTTTGGGAGTTTGCTGGAGCCATGGTGGACTGCTTCTTTAAATGACTGGCTAATAATTGTTGCCTTTGAGCCATCTAGAAGCTGTTTGGTTTTTCGGATGTTACCTCAACAGGATCTGAGGAGTAATTTTAAGAGGAGAATTGTTCACTAGTCATCTCTGTGTACTCTAGGGACTGGCCTTAGGTGGACTTTCTGGGGTAACAGCCTCTGTCTCTTGGCTGGCAAAGACAGTGCCATCCTTATGGAGTCATTGGAGGGCAGTCAGTCAATGCTACAATGTGGATCACTGAAGAGTAGGGGAGATGTTTCCGGCTGCTCAGCAGTCAGTTCTCTAGGTGATCTTATTTTTAAAACATAGTTTACTGCTAAACAGGAGCTGTCTAACAGCTGCCAAAAACAGTCAGGCTCTCAGCAGGCCCCACCTCTGGCTGCCAATAAAGAACCTCTTAGGCCACCCCTAGATGCTGTGATGTGGTTCAGAATATGGAGGGTTTATGACCTTGCTGCCATCTTCTGCAAGACCTCACAATTAATTCTAGGGACCCTGTCCTAAACACAGCTTTTCTGCTGGATAAGAGCTTTCCTGACAGGCCCTACTTCTCAGTGTGAGTATCAGCCCCAGCTAAGACTAGTGGATGGCATCCCACCCGAGTTGCCCTTCCTGCCATGGAACAGCAGTACCTATGGTTCAGCTCAGAAATGAAAGGGTAGAAGGGCAGTTGTGCCCTCAGTCAGCAGCTGGGCTCTCAAAATGTGGCTATCCCAAGCACAGTCTCTCTGCTTCACTACATAGTGTTTACTTAAGCACTGCAGTTTAATATATTTCAAGCTCATACCCAATCCCTGCCTCCTGGGAAACAAAGAAAATGTCAGTATCTGTAGTCTTCCCAAATGATGAGTCAGCAGAAGCAGGACTGAACATGTGGCTTCCTTGTGTTAGAAAGAAGTATTTTCCCCTTTACCAGCAGCCAGTTCAGTCTGAAAACTGTATGAGAGATCCTAGGGCTCCCCAGATGTCCACATTGCTCTGTTCAGTTATCATTCTATGTTTTAGTTCTCAGAGAGAGTTGAAGAGACATGTGTCTATACTGCCACCTTGTCCCCCTGCTCTTTTTATTTATTTATTTCTGTTGGATTTGGTATCTTCTCATGCTAGTGTAACTGACTGCAATGAGCAGTATCCCCAGGCACAGGGATCCCCAGGCCAGGACTCTTTTCCATGGAGGCATCCTGGTGCAAAAGGGTTCTGACATGAACACATGGAGACATTATCAGAGATGGACCTAGGAAAAACTCTGTGCTCTTTTTGTGGCTCCCTTCAGCCTTTCACCACTCCACATGAAACAACCCATTTCCATACTGAGTCTGGGACTAAGACAGCGATGGTAACTTCACTCTCCCAATGTCTCCCCATTCCATGTCAGGTCTTGCAAACTAGCATTTGAATTTTACCATCCTCAGGCCCTATCATGTGTACATGAAGATACCACCTAAGCCGGAGGAGAGAAGACATGTACCTGAGTCCTGTGGCTCTTGGAGTTCAGAAGTGCCTATGGACGAAGGTCAGAATCCCTTTCATCAGACTTATTAGTAAACTAAAATTGAAAGGTCAAGAAGCTGTGTCTTTCTGTATACTTGGGATTTTTCTGATTGCTGTTGTGTCTTTTGTCTGAAGAGAACAGCAGGAAATGAAGAGAATACACAGAACTGAAGAGGAAAAAGAGAAAGAAAGTAAAGCCAAAGATGAAGCTAGGAATCAGACATGTTGGTGATTGTAAATATCTGGGTTTGTGAACATGACTGTGTATGTGACTGTGCATCTGTTAAGAAATAGGGATACGTGTAGGACTGAGTTAAAGACCCCGGATATGCAACAAGACATGGAACTCAGGATTTCACGAAGGAAATATTATAATGCAGTCCATTATAGAGGGAAAACTCTCTGGAATATATATCAAGTTAGAGAAATGGTCATATTCACTGTCAGTTAAATGTCTTGCTCTAAGTGGATCAAGTGGTGTTCAAAATGTGTTCTAATGACCTAGTCTAGAAACTAAGCTTTGAATTTTCTTTCCTGTGAAATCTGTTTTGTTAGTTCCTTTCCCTCTCAAAACAACTCCCCAAAAAGTTTGGTACTTTCCACCTTGTTTTTATTTTCTTTCACAGAGAAGGTTTTCATGCTATGTGCTGGGTCTCACAGGCTGTTATTTATTTTCAACTAAAAGGAAGCAATTATATTTAGCAAGGCAAATAACACTGATATTATTGCTGGGCCAACCATATCGTCTGTCCTTGCAAAGCCTGTATTACCTTTCTTCTTGAAATGAATCAGACCTGAAAACTTTGTCAGAGATTTAATGATAGACATGGAAAATGTGAGAAACAGAAGAATTAGAAGAAGAAAAATTTTAATTACATGGTGTTTAAAACAGAAAAATATCACTATCATAAATTTTCGGGTGTCATACGAGTGCAGTAATTGCATATTCTGAAGTGACATGTCTAGGAATGAGAATCTAATTCCTCTTTTTATTTCAGAATGGAGGAAGTTACATGCTGGTGAGTAACCCTGGTGACATCTTGTTTCAATTACAGGATTTCATGAGGCTCTAGGGCATTTTCCCAACAGGAGCTATTTTCTGACATTTTATTTTGTTGAATTGAGAGTCTTGGGTCATAGGAGAGAGTAGGAAGCAGCCCACCAGTTCAGAAAACATGTTCTTGATATATTTTCCCACATGTTTCTTCTTCTTTTTGGTCTAGAGAAGATGAGTGACCTATCCCACATATTTTTTTTTTAAATAAGACAGTCTTGCATTTGTACAAACTTCCAACAAAATTTACTTGTTACTCATCCTAGTGTTCCCAGTCTTAGTATCAATGTCTTGCAGAAATTATAACAAATATCTTAATTTTGTAATTTTGTAAAATCATTCATTTATTCTTTTGTTCTGCATGAATTTGTGAAAATCATTTGATGCCAAGTAAACAAATCAGATTTGACCTCAATTCATAAGCCAGTACACAAACAAATTATGAATGCTATGAAGGAATCAGAGACTGCTGTAGATAAAATGGTGGATTAGAGAAATTCCTCTGAACTTGCATTTTATCTGAAAGTTAAATGAAGCAGATTTGTTTATGTAACAAACGTTGAAGTAGTTTGCTGAGAAGGAAGATTATTGTGTAACTCACCTGAGACAGAGAAGAGCTTATTGCAATTACAAGTGGAAAATGACCTCAACATTTTTACAGTCTTCCCAGAATTGAAAACTAATTATTCATTTCTAGTGTATGCTACTTTACTCTGAAAAGCCCTGTATCCACACTTTTTCATACTAAATTTTGTCTTCCCCAAATTCAAATATATTTTAATATCCCATATATAAATTCTTACAAAAAAACTTCAATTTTTGTAGATGGTTGATTCCACTGGAAGCATGTTAATTACTAATATTGGTGTTATTGCTACTGTTACTATTACTATTACTATTGCTATACTTACTAGAAGCTTAAACTTTAAAAATTGTTAGGCATGGGCATAATATTGCATTAAGTTCTGTGGTCATTTTATCATTTTTTTCCCATAACAACCTTATACTGAGGTATCGTAGTTACATACATCGTCATGAAGGAAGTGAGGCTGAGAGACGCAAAAAGTAAGTTAACCAAGGTCACATAGCCTGGTTATCAAAACTGAAATGTTTCTGACTCGAGTGCCTAGGATTTCAACCATTAGAAATACAAAAAAGATATACGAGAGTTATATGACTTAGTTATTGCATAATTCCACAGAAAATGATACTAAAGAGAATTAAATGAAAGTAGGCATATCGCAATTATCAAGAGCAAGCAATAACTGCAGAGGATTTCAAACAGGATGTAGACACGCTTCTCAATATCTATTAAGCATTTTCAGATGAGACAACTCTCTTGACTGGATGGCCTCAGCCTGTCTGGAAAAAATGTTATCCGAAATCCTGTCCAATTATGGCCTTCTGTGTTTTACAGGGAAACACTTGGTGGGGTAGTGGTTAAGTGCCACAGCTGCTAACCAAAAGGTGGAAGTTTGAACCCTCCAGGCGATCCTTGGAATTGGAAAGTCTGGAAAATTTCTACTCAGTCCAGTAGAGTTCCCACAAGTCAAAAGTGACTCAATGGCAGCAGGTTTGGTTTCTTCAATTCATGTTCTACAGATCATGTGACTCCTATGAATAAACCCAGAAAAGAACTTATTCTTTTTAATCTTCCATTTCTCTCCCTCTTGTTTTCCATTCTTCTTTCCAAGTATTTGCATCTTGCTTAAAATCAGCCAGTCTCTATTGTGGATTGAATTCTTTTTTTATTTTTTCCTCAACACCTGCAGTGGCTGTTTCTCAGGGTCCAGACACAGCTCTTCCCAAACCTAACTTGTGTGAGACTAAAAGCTATGTTCTTATTGGACAGAGACTGTTCCTCAGAATTGTTAAGAAGTAAGGAGCATTTGAAGTCATCTGCAAAGTTCTGGTTCAGGATTACTTTATCACCAGATCCCATACCCTGTTGCTCTCCAGCTGATCTTGATTCAACACGGCCCTCTAGAACAGAGTAGAACTGAACCATAGGGTTTCCAAGATTGTAATCCTTATGAAAGCATACTGTCATATATCTCTTCCATGAAGAGGCTGGTGGGTTCAAACCCCTGACTTTCGTTCAGCAGTCCATCATTGAACCACTGAGTCTCCCAGGCTCCTTTGCTGTACCATGGGGAGCCATTATCGGGAGGTGGAAGTACACACGGAGGCAGAAGATAGGCCTTAATCTAGACGGTTTGTGTGAGTGCTCACTCAGAGACAATGAAGTGGCAGTGATGGCTTGCAGAATATCCAAGAAAGAATTTTAAGGTGGTAGCTTGCTCTGTAAAATGTTGCTGATAATCTTTCAAAAGCAGTTGCAACAGCACACAACTGAGAACTGCAAGAAATTTGAGCTGCATTCAGAAGAGGACATGGAGTGAAGGATATCACTGCTGACGCCAGATGGATCTTGGCTGAAAGCAGTGAATATCAGAAAGATAATTACCTGCATTTTATTGACTATGCAAAGGCATTCAACTGTGCAGATCTAACAAATTAAGGATAACATTCCAAAGAATTTGAAGTCCAGAACACTTAATTGTGCTTGTTAGCAATCTATGTATAGATCAAGAGGGACTTACTCAAACAGAGCAGGGGAATACTACGTGGTTTAAAATCAGTAAATGTGTGCAGCAGAGTTATGTCCATTCACCATACTTATTCAATCTGTATGCTGGAGAAATAATCTGAGACACTGTACTATATAAGAGAACAGAATATCACAATTGGAGGAGGACTCATTAGTAGCCTGCATTATGAAGATGACCCAACCTTGACTGTTGAAAGTGAAAAGAACTCAAAACACATACTGATAAAGATCAAAGACAATAACCTTTGGTGTGGATTACATTGCAACATAAGGTAAAACAAAACTCCTCACAACTTAACTACAAGCAAAACATGATGAATGGATAAAACATTGAAGTTATCAAAGATTTCATTTTACTTTGATCATTAGTCAATGTGCATGGAGTCATCCGTATTGAAGTGTTAAAACACAAAGGTGTCACACTAGGGACTAAGGTATGCCTAATCCAAGACATGATATTTTCAATTACCTCATACACATGTGAAAGCTGGAGAATGAATAAGGAAAGACCAAGGAAGAATTAATGCTTTTGAATTATGGTGTTGGCAAAGAATATAGAATACACCAGCAACTACCTGAAGAACAAATATGTCTTGGAAGAAATACAGACAGAATGATCCTTAGAAACAAGGATGGTGAGACTATATTTCACATACTTTGGAGATGTTGTCAGGAAGAACCAGTGCCTGGAGAGGGATACTATGTTTCAGAAATGAGAGTGTCAGTGACAAAGAATGAAACCTTCGATGAGATGGACACAGTGGCTTCAACGCCAGGCTCGAGCATAACGACTATGATGATGGTGATGCAGGAGTGAACAGGGTTTCATTCTGTTGAATATGTAAAAACCAACTGGATGGCACCTAACAACAATGCAATGAGCACTGAAGGTGCAACTGTGACTCTCATTTTCCAGCCAAAATCTCTGTTAGTTAGGCAGTTCTACCCAGAATAGAAGTTTTTCTGAACTAGGAAATTTGGAGATATGTCCTTCTACAATGTGATTGACGGGTCTCACATCTACTTTTATACAAAAGCCTTCATATAAAACCCTCCACATTTATTTTAGCCTTTGAGATCCTGGCACCTCTGTAACCATCTGCTCAGCTTCAAATTGAAATTGTCCTTATTCTCCCCCAAAGAACTTTGCAACCCATTTAAAAAATCGTGACGTGAGTGTCCCCCAAAAGAAGCTATATATCTACTACCTCCATGAGAAGTGAAGTGTTGGCCTCCTTGGGGGGAAACAAAAAAATCATTGCCATTGATTCCAATTCATGGTGATTCTATCATACAGACAGAGGAGAACTACTCTGTAGGGTTTCCAGTGAGCACCGGGTGGATTCAAACTGCTCACCTATTGCTTATTAGCTGAGTGCTTAACCACTGTGCAACAAGGCCTCCTTTTTGATGCCAAGTGCTATCAGATTGGTTCTCTCTCATAGTAACCCAATGTGCAACAGAATGAAACACTGCCCAGTCCTGTGAGGTACCCACAATCATTATTATGCTTGAGCCAGTTGTTACCACTACTGTGTTAATCCATCTTACTCAAGATCTGTCTGTTTTTCATTGACCTACAACTTTACCAAGCATGATGTCCTTCTCCAGGGAGTGATCTCCCCTAACAATATGTTCTAAGCCAAGAAAGCAGAATTGAACAAATGGAAAATAGACTTTCTGACTTACAAGACAGAGTTACTGACTCCAGCATCTATGAGGAGAAATAAGAAAAAAAGAAACAAAAAAAATGAAGAAACATTAAGAAGCATGTGGAACTCGGAACAATCTATGACTAACTGAGTTCCTGAACAGGGTGGGACAACTGACAACACAGAGAGTATTTTGGCAGAGATGCTGACAGAAAACTTCCCAGAAATTATGAAAGAAGAGAATATAGGTATCCGAGGTGCACATCGTGTGCCACTCAGTATAGATCCCAAAAGAAAGACTCCAAGGCATATTATAATCAAGGTTAACAAAATGAAACACAAGCAGAAACTCTTAAAGACAGCATGACTCAAACCAAAGCTAACATTCAAAGGGAAACCCTGTAGGCTTTCATTAGATTTCTCAGCAGAAACAATGCTGGCACGGAGACAGTGGCATGACATATTCAAAGCCTTGAAGGAGAAGAACTTCCAACAAAGAAATATATATCCTGCAAACTGTGTTTCAAATATCAAAATGAAATCAAGACACTTGTAGGTAATCAGAAACTCAGAGACTTAGTAAAAACCAAACCAAAGCTACAAAAAACACTGAAATAAGCTGTTGGCTTAGAAGAACAAAACCATTAATTTTATGTTTTTTAGGAGGAAATATACAGGACACATCATCCAGAAACCTACACAGTTAGGGGAAGCTCCAAACTGAATCAAAGCTGTAATATTAAAAGAAGTGATCCAGTGAACATATCGTGAAAACTATGATGTCATCATATTAAAAAGAGGGATGTACTACAGTCATTACAGTCCTTCCAGATGACGAACAAGTTAATAAGCCTTGTACTAGTTAAAATTGGGTTTAAACATAGACTATTAAGAGCAATCACAGGGGCAACTTCAAAGCACATTAAGCAACATATCAAATTAAGAAACGTAATACAAGAGTCTCAACAACCACCAAACCAACACTGAAAAATCAACTCATAAAGAAGAAAGTCCTAGAACAGAGTAAAAAGAACAACTGAAGAAATATCAACACAAGCATAAGCATATTACAATGACAGCACTAAACACATACATATCAATAATTACATTGAATGGGAATGGACTCAACGCTCCAGAAAAGAGACAACAAGTGGCATCTTGGATCAAAAGACACAACATGTCTGTATGTCATTTACAAGAAACTCACCTTAGACTTAGGGCAGGAAAAAGCTGAAAATTGAGTGATGGAAAAGCATCTATCAAGCTAACAATACACAAAGAAGAGCAGGTGTGGCAATTCTAATCTCAGGTAAATAGATTTTAATGTAAAATCCATCATCATAGACAAGGATGGACATTATTTATTGCTGAAAGATTCAATACACAAGCAAGACTTAACAATATTAAATATTTGTGCACCCAGTACTAGAGCATCTACATACATTGAATGAACACTGACTACACTCAAAAACGAGATAGATCACTCCCCAGTAATAGTGGATTGTCACTATTAACCAACTAGACCTCATTGACATATACAGAACTTTCTGTCCGTGAACAGAAAACTTGACATTTTCCAGTGTACATGAAACATTTTCCAGAATAGACCATGTGTTAGTACATAAAGCAAATCTCAACAAAATCCATATCTTTGAATTATTGCAAAGCATCTTCTCAGACCACAAAGCCATTAAAGTCAAAATCAATAGTAGAAGAAACATAGATAAAAGTGGAGCACATGGAAACTGAACAACATCTTGCTCAAAAAAGCTGTGGGTTATAGAAGAAGTCAAAGATGAAGTAAAGAAATTTATGGATTCCAACATGAATGAAAACATTTCTTACCATAACCTACGGGGTACAGCCAAAGCAGTGCTGAGAGGTCAGTCTAGCCCTATAAATGCACTCATCTGGAAGCAAGAAAGACCCCAAACCAAAGATCCAACACTACAGCTTGAAAAACTAGAGAGAGAACAACAGATCATAAGGATTAGAGCAGAACTAAATGAATTAGAGAATAGAACAACTGAAAAAATTGAAAAGACCAAAAGCTGGTTTTTTTTTTTTTAAAAGATCAACAAAATTGAAAAACCAATGACTAAACTTACTAAAGACAAACAGGAAAGGAAACGATCCAAGTAAGAAATGAGAGGGGAGTGGTCACAACAGATCCAACAGAAATCAAAAATATCATAACACAATAGTACAGAAGACTGTACTCTAACAAATTTGAAAACCTAGAGGAAATGCACAAATTGCTAGATTCCAATAATGTACCAAGATTATCACAAGGTGAAGCAGTAAACCCATCACAAAGGAAGAGATTGAAAAAGTCATCAAAAGACTGCCAACCTAAAAAGCCTGGGCCCAGATGGCTTCACTGCAGAATTCTACCAAGCTTCTAGAGAAGAGTTATCTCCAATACTACTGAGACTATTTCACAGTATAGAAAGGGATGGAATACTTCCAAATTCATTCTATGATGCCAGCATAACCCTGATACCAAAGCCAGGGAAAGACCCAACAGAAAACAAAGACTACAGACCAACATCACTCATAAATCTAAATCCAAATATCTTCAACATCATTCTTGCCGATAGAATAAAACAACATATCAAAAAAATAATCCATCATGACCAAGTTGGATTCATACCAGGGATGCAAGGCTGGATCAATATCAGTAAAACAATTAAAGTGATCAACCACATAAAGAACACAACAAAAGATGAGAATCACCTGATTTTGTCTATTGATGCCGAAAAGGCATTTGATAAAGTTTAAACACCCACTGGTGCTAAAAACTCTCAGCAAAATGAGAACAGACAGTAAATGTCTCAATGCAATGAGAGCCATTTATACAAAGCCAACTGTCTACATCATCCTGAATGGAGAGAGACTGGAACAATTTCCCATAAGAACAGGAACTAGACAAGGATGCCCACTCTCACCTCCCTTATTCAACATTGTACTAGAAGTTCTAGCCAGAGCAATTAGACTAGACCAAGAAATAAAAGGCATGTGCATCAGCAAAGAGGAAGTAAAAATCTCTCTATTTGCAGATGATAGGATTGTATACACAGAGAATTCTAAAGAATCCATAGGTAAGCTACTCAAATTCATAGAAGACTTCAGCAGTGTGTCAGGATACAAGATAAACATAAGTAAATCGATAAGATTCCTTTATACCAACATAGAGATTATTAAAGAAGAAATCACCAAATCAATACCATTTACTATAGCCCCCAAGAAGATAAAATACCAAGCAATAAATCTTACCAGAGAAATAACAGACCTTTACAAAAATAATTGCAAGATCTTGCTACAAGAAACTAAGAGAGACTTATATAAATGGAGAAACCTACCTTGCTCACTGATAGACATTGTGAAAATGTCTATTTTACCCAAAGCAGTTTACCTATACAATGCAATCCCAATACAAATTCCAGTGACATTTTTCAAAGAGATGGAGAAACAAATCACCAACTTTGTTTGAAAAGGGAAGAAGCCCCGGAGAAGCAAAGCACTATTGAAGAAGAACACACTGGGGTGCTTTCACTACCCTGCTTCAGAACCTATTGCACTGCCACAGTTCTTGAAACAGCCAGGTACTGGTACAAAAAGAGACAGATAGATCAACGAAACAGAAATGAGACTCCAGAGATGACACCATCCTCCTATGGACAGTTGATATTTGACAAAAGACCTGAAAAACTGGGGTAAAAACTATCTCTTCAATAAATGGTGTTGGCCAAATTGGATATCCATCTGCAACAAACTGAAAAATGACCCATATCTCACACCTTATACAAAAACTAACTCCAAATGGATAAAAGACCTAAATATCAAATCTAAAACAACAAAGCTCACCCAAGAAAAATTAGGATCAACAATGGAAGTTTTAACACACAACACAGACTTCAAAATCTGACAAAGCACAATCAACAGAAGAGAAAACAGATAAATGGGAACTACTAAGAATCAAACACTTTTGCTCTTCCAAAGACTTCATCAATAGAATTAAAAGACCACCTACAGAATGGGAAAAAATACATGGCAACTATATGTCAGACTGAAGCCTGATCTCCGTAATCTATAAGATACTGCAAAATATTAATAAGAAAAAGATAAATCATCCAGTTAAGCGATGGACAAAGGAGATGGACAGACACTTAACTAAAGAGAACATCCAGGCAGCCAAAAAACACATGTGGACATGCTCACAATCATTAGTTATTAAAGAAATTCAAATCAAAACTACAAAGAGATACCAGCTAACCCCAACAAGGTTGGCCATGATCCAAAAAACCCAAAATAACAAATGCTGGAGAGGCTGTGGAGAAACTGGAATTCTCCTACATTACTGGTGGGATTGCAAAATGGTGCAATGTCTTTGGGAAGCAATCTGGTGCTTCCTTAAAAAGCTGGATCTAGATATACCATTTGATGAAGTAATTCCACTGCTCAGAATATATCCTACAGAATCACGGCCATTCACACCAGCTGATAGATGCACACGAATGTTTATCACAGCACAGTCCACAATAGGAAAAAGGTGGAATCAACCCTGATGCCCAACAACAGAGGAATGGATAGGTAAACTGTGGTATATATACTCAATGGAACACTATGCAATGATAAAGAACAATGATGATTTTAGGAAGCATCTCATAACCCGATTTCAATTGGAGGACATTGTGTTGAGTTAAAGTAGTCAGTGGCAAAAGGTCAAATATTGTATGAGACCCCTATGATAGGAACTTAAAAACAGACTCATGCATAGAAGAAAAGACTTTTTGAGGGCTACAAGAGTGAGGTATTGACTAGATAGCTGATAGAAATTTGGTTGGGTGAAATCAGTGACTGCACACATTAGAAAGAAGATCACTTTTAATTGGACTTCAACATAGCATGATTATTCCTTCCACCTTAACCCAATATTGCAAGGACAGAGTAGCTGCAGTGGCGGTCTGGGATCATGCTCTCAGTGGACATAGAGGCCAGTTGGCATAACTAGCTTTTTGCTAAGGAAGTCTTCTACATCCCAAATTGGTGAGTGGCATCTGGGGTCTTAAAAGATGCCAAGCTGCCATCTGAGGTATACCAAATGGTCCCAACTCAACAGGAATGGATTATCTCCAAGGCCCAAAAGGACATGGGGCAAAGGGAACCCAGAAGACAGAGAGACACACGTGAGCAGGTGACTACATCGACATGTGCCTGGAAGAACCAAATGGTCCCTGGCCACCACCAGTGATAATTGTGATAGAGCTCACAAAGTTGAGTCTCACTCGCAACACGAAAATAAAAAGGGGTGCACCCTGAGATCTCCACTAAAAGACGGCAAGTGATGTTCCAGCAGCCTCGGGGTTCCCCTAGAAGCGTGGACCGCGGCCCTATTGCTGCCCGTGTCCATAAATCATAACGGAGGTCAACTCTTCGGATAGAAATGGATTGGACTTGGTGATAGAGAGCGACCATATCATATGTGCACTTCATGGTTCTATGCATTTATCGGATGCCATCTGGCTGACCTCTTACTGGAGGCAGGGGAGAGGGTGGAGAGGAGGGGATAGGAGATTGTTAGGAGGATATGACATGTATAAAATGGAGAGGAAGAGTGTACTGTCACCGGGCAGGGATAGCAGTGGGAGCCACTCATTGGCGGGTATGCAGATTTATATGGGAGGGTATATTCTCACTCAGTCATAGTAAAAACAAAAACATGAGGATGAAAAGTAAATGAAGTCCTCATAAAGGAAGCTGAAGGGAAAACAGAACTGTTTGCTTTCCCATGAATGCCATACTGGCATAGACAACTGAGAAAAGTGCAATTACTTATTTACATAAAATTATATAGTATTATTTTTCTGAATAAACACATAAAACTTTATAAACATAACACAAAAAATAGATATTACGGAGTACAAAACAAAGATTTAACTTGTCTTTATTTTTACCTTTATCCAATATTCGGGATATTTGAACACTACATATGAAATAACAGACTCTAGCGACTTGTTTGCACGTTTACAGTGATTATATGATTGTAGATGTGTTCATATTATGTATAGATATGTATGTTTACATTAAACATACTGTAAAAAAAATGATACTTTTGAAAAGTACACCTTGCTTTTGTTACCAAATTTATGACAGAGATAATGTGGTAGGAAAAACAATGGAAAAGAATAAACACTAATAATTTGCTTCTGGTGTAAGAGCATCCAGTTCATTACTAGAAGCTTCAATCCTCACTAATTAGCAGGTTATATTATGTCCCCAGCACAGGGGTGGGCAAACAATGAGGGCTATCATCAGGTTGTGCTGAGTCACACCGGACAGATGATCAGTTTCCCTGGCTTACCGGGCCAAAGCCTGAATAGAGGCCTTAGAGGTCCACAGAAGGAGCACTGAGAAAAGGTATAAATGTGGGAATTATCCGTCATATTAAAGAATGAGATACGTCCATTTTCGTATTCTAGGAAAATACACACTCTGGTAGCATGTCCTTTTGGAGTAAGCTGTGTTTCTGGAGAGGTGAGTGCCCAGTACTCATTCTTATAAAATCTGATGGCCCAGAAACCGTCCTCAGGCATTGTGACAACTCGTTCCTTTCTCCTTACATTATCCCTACAGATGCCAATGTCCCAGTCTCCACAGTTCTCAACCTCCACCTCCCAGTAGTGTCTCCAAGAAGTGATATGTTGCTGACCCAGCACACAAGGAAGGGAATAAAATCTCTTTGGGTTATCAGGTAGATCCTGAGGCTTCTCACTCCAAGTTACAGATCTTCTGTCTTCAGACAAGACAACATTAGGATGGGCTGTGTCTGGATCCAGGATCACCTCCTCTGCAAATATAATAAATTGTTCAATCTCTTAAAAAGATAGAATGGTCCTAGAGCAAAAGAAATCTCTTATCTAGAGATATTTTGGAACCTATGGGACATGTGAATGCTCTCATGTAAAGTCTTACATCTGCTTTAATAGTCTTGATAATGAGCCCTCAAAGATACCCACATTCTAATCTCCAGAAACTGCAAATATCATGAGGTCTGACCAGTAATACTAGAAAAGGTGTTACATACTTCAGTACTGAATCTGTGCCAATGCACAGATTCCAACTCGATGGCACTTGGCTTGGCTGGCACAGATTCCCAAGTGGAGTAATTCAAATGAGTTATATAGCATTTTTTCTAGGATGAGTTTGCCAACTTCATTGTCAGACTTCATACAATGACAACTATGATGGACGTTCCAGAAATAGAATTCCAAATTTGCTTTGAAGGGTGGACTAGGTGCCGGTGTCAATGCATAGCTTTTGAAGAGGAGTACTTTGAAAACGACCATAGCGATATTCAGCAATGAGATATGGAGCACTTTTTCTAGGATGAATCTGTGAACTAAATTGTCAGACCTCATATATTACATGGTAAAATGACCTCTGCATATATGAATAAACAACAAACTAAGGATCTTGGAAAGAGAGTATCCTGGATTATACCAGTGGCTCTAAATGTAATTGTAAGGGAGGTAGGAGAATCGAAGTCAGAAAGAGGAGATGTGACAGGGCCTACAGGCAGGAGCAATAATCTTTGCAAACAGAGGAAGAGGCCACAGGCAATGAATAGATGTGGCCTTTAGAGTTGAAAAGGCAAAGAAATACTCTTTCTTGAGACCTCTGGAACTCAACGCTACCAACACCTTAATTTCAGACTTTTGACCTAGAGACTTGTTAAGAGAATCAGTTTCTGTTGTTTTAAGATACTAAACTTGAGATAATTTAATACTGCAGCAGTAAGAAGTTAGTACCCCTGCCCTCCTCCACCAACTTCCCTTGAGGCTGAGGCTGTGAATGAGGCATCTTTCTTAGACCATCATAGAATGACTCACCACGCTGAAAAAATTCTTTCCTCCAATCTAAAAAACAGAAACGTAAATCATCACAGCTAGTATTTGAATTTTTTGGCTCAAGAAGTAATTATTTTTTCTGGTATTTCTTTTGGTAATGATCTAAATCTTTTTGGCATTTCTTTGTTAACCTAAGTTTTCTACTGAATTTCTTAATGAACGTTTCCATACGTACTAATTCCTCTAATTCATATGTTCTGTGATAAAGAGTATGGGTGTTCACCACGTGCTCAATAAGACATAATTATCCTATTTTTAAGAAGACAAAAAGAGAAATTGCATTGAGGTGAAATTACAAGGTGAATAAAATTACAGATTGGTGATTTATACTATCCGTAGCTTGGAAATGAAACCTATCTAGTAATTTGCTTTTTTATTTTCATTCTCTTTATAATACTCTCTTCCTTCCCCTGGTCTATAAATCCAGAAACCTATGTTTTAAAAATGGAGAAGACACCTGAAGAATCACCACATTGACAGGAGCTGCCCAGGAGAGTCACCTTACCAAGATACGTTCTTACTGGGCTTTGGCCTTACTTTGAGTGAGAAATGCAGCATAACAGCTTTAAAACACCGAGATTTAGAAGTTCTTTTTGTAGAAATACACTACTCTCAATGCAAAATGTATAACCATAAAATAACAAACTTTAAATGTGTGTTCTTTAGGATTTAGGCAGCAAAGCTGATTAGATAAATGAAGACAAGTACATATGTAGACATGCATGACATGCTCTGTCAAAAAAGAAAAAAAAGACAAACTGCTAAAACTACTGCCCATGACACTCAGGTAACAGGTCACATGCCTAAAATGTCTGTACATTTGAAGGAAAGAATCTTCAAAAAGAGCATTCATTGAATCTGCTATTAGCATGCTGTTACAAAAAAAAAAAAAGAAAAATAGAAACATTGACTTAGGGAACTACTATTCATTTTTTTAAAGTGGAAAGGAAAATAAAAGATTCTGGAAATTGGTTAATTTCAGTGTTTTAGAAGTGATTTCATGTAGACCAGAGGTAAGAAAACCATGGATCAAATCCAACTCACAGTCTATTTCTACAAATACACTTCTACTGGTATACAACCATAATAATTCATTTTCATATTATCTATGGTTTCTTTCATGTTATAAGAGCAGCTCTAAGTAGTTTTAGCAGAGACCATACAGCCCACAATCCATAAAATATTTACTTGCTAGCTTTTTACAGAAAATCTAACACAACCAATTGGCTGTGTTAGATACCCAAAATAAAAGTTGAAATTAAAAAGTGCATTGTTAGCAAAACAAAAAGTTAGTGCAGTTTCTTTTCAAAATAAAGTGATTTAGGGAAAATAAAATAGACATTTTCACAATATTTTCAGGTAGCTTCAAAATAACAATCATTAACAGAAATGTTTAAGAATAAAAGCAAATTAGAACAAGAAGCATGCTTAAAATGGTACTTTGGATGTAGCTGTTGACACATCAAACTAACTGAAAGGAAATCTATGAGGAAACTACTAAATTTGGCAGAAAATATTTTACCAAAAACAACATGAAAGAAATTTGTGTAACAGCTGAGTGAGGAGGTTAGCTAATCACCTCCTGAAAAAACAAAATAGAATCGCAAATACTGTCAAAAAAAAAAAAAAAAACTTTTAAACTCCAGAAACTGATTAAGGCATGTATCAACTTTAGAAGTATTTAATCAGGAAACTATGGAATTTCATGAAGCAAAAGTATTTTAAGCTAGATGTGTTACATTCCCTCTCTCTTGATTTGTGGTGCAGGGATTATACCAGATTGGGGTAGACAATGAGGCCCAGTAGATGAAATACCAGAAGAACCTCATCTGCCACCCATATATTGAAAACTGCATGCCAAAGGAAGATGTCAAAAGCAATAATCGAGTAACATAAAAATAAAGCAAACAATGCAGGAAAACCAACTCTGTAGCTAGTATTTCTGTTCTAACACAGAGCAAGCAACTGACAACAACAGACATACCAAATTGTTCCATGCAAGAAGACAACTATAGTGAGTTCCAGTCATTAACATATCTCAGGTCATCTGAAAGTCTGCATACATGTGTAAATACTCAGATCTACTCAAGACAGTATTAATCATCCTTGATTAGATGAATACCTAATCATTCCTGGTTGAGAGTGGCCTTGAGCATGAAGAAAATGAAAGGTTCAGCAGTGTGGTCAACTGCCTGAAATTTGAATGAGTTCTCTAAAACAAACACAGACTCATCAACAAAGGGTAGAAGACTTACCGGTTGAAGGTTTTTAATCACAGCCTACTACAACAATTGGTTGACCACCAAGATGTAGTAACTCAGGTATAATTTTTAGAGAACCACATTTAAAAACATAAAAGGTAACAAAAGGTACAGAGCAGATACTTCAGCAGCTACACACTTCGGGTGAGAGAGACTCTACAGAATTAGCTTAGAAAGGCCATTAAACAAAACCAAAAAAGAGCAGCAAAAACAACCAAGCTTTGGATGAGAGAGGAATTTGAGAATTTATGGTTGCTGCGTTATCTGTAATGTATCATTTTCAAAACAGAAAAATAGCTGAGACACTAACAGAAACAGAAAAGTGTGGAAAAATGTGAGGGGAGAAAAGTAACTAATGGAAGCAGTCTCTAAGGGAATTCCAAGGCTGAGCTTAGTAGACAAGGACTTGAAGGAAGATGATAAAAGTATATTGAAAGAACTAAACAATACCATGTTTAAAGCATTGAAATAATGTAAGATGACAATGACTTGTCAAATATAGAATATCAGTGAAAACATAAACATTATAAAGAAGAACCTAGAGTTAGAAAAAATAATCAATGAACAATGGCACTTACCAGGATAAATTAAGGCCTCCTTCCAGCCTGTAAATAGACAAAATAATATCATTAACCTCTCCGGCTCCACCTCCTATCTCTTCCTCTCTCATCATCACTGGTCTTCTGTAACTATTCACTTGCCTACTTATTTCTCTGCCCTGTTCATCTCACACAAATGTGACTGTTTTCTTTGTGAACTTGAAAATGGCTGGGTTTGTATGTGTGTTGAAAAATATAAAATCGTAAGGAAAAGCACCCTAAAAAGAAGAGAAGGAAGAAAGGTGAATGCAAAGACAGATATTTTGAAAAATGAAGGTAGGAAGAAGAAATGATGGAAAATGGAAAGAACAAAGGAATAACAAAGCAAAGGAGAAAGGGAAAGAGAGAGGAAAGGAAGGAGACAGGCTTAAGAAAGAGTGAAAAAAATGGAAACAGAGAGGGAACACAAGGAAAAGAGAAAGGAAGGGAAGTTAAGGGCAAATCTGTTAAAATAATCTTTTTTTTTCCCCTCTCTCACTTCAGTGAAAGGATATTCCAATTTAGGAAAAGTGTCTTCAATATCTTTCCTGGGTTCTCTTCCATTTGTACTTCTATAGAGTGAGTACAGGCAATGGTACACTATGCCTGACCTTTTCTGGAACTGGATCCTAGAAAAAGTTTGAGTCTCTTATTATTTGATATTCTATCTCCCAAAAAACTGAGTCACTTACCATTCCGGTATTGAGTCTTTCTCTCATCTGAAAGAAGATGTACACATAAGACTGAGGCTTTCAAAGCGATAAAGGATGCAAAAGCAAACACATGCATTCATTTGAGGAGTTTCTCATAACCATTATCACAGTATTAGTCAGGCCATTGTTCTCCTGAAATTGTTTATCAGGGATGAAATTAAATTCAATCACATGATCTCTAAACACATTTTTATTTTAAATGCATAATCAAGGTAAGCCGAAATTTATTCTTAACATGAAAGCCACAACATGGTGAGACAACAGAGAAGTACAACAGGTAGCCAAAATAAAGAGTACAGTGGAAAGGATAAAGTGAAACAAAAGGAGATTGCCATAGGATGACACAACCTTCTAAAGGTTTTGACTGAGAGAGCAAAGTTACCAATTTCTTTTTGCAGTTTTCCTGGAAAAGAAAATAAAAACCCTCAGTTTTATGTCACAGGGAACAGACAAAAGAAATCTGCTGGGAAATATCTCACACATTAGTGTGATATGGATTATTAAGTTTAGAAAAGCAAACCCACTTTTCTACAACACTTCTATGGTCTAGAACAGAGAAGGAAAGAAAAAAATATACCACTTATTTACATAGATAAATAACTTTACAGTTTATATCAAAGAGGTCAGTTATTAAATTCTCCAATAAATTGTTGTTCATGGACTATTTCTGAATGTGAGAATAATACTCTCAACTTCAAGGATCTAATATTATAAGAGCACATCATCTGCAAGAGCAGCTACAATTTATTGAATATGTCCAATGAGTTAGGCATTTGCTAAGGTATTTATGTAATTATTTAATTGAATGTTAGCAAAATAAGTGTGAAGTAGCGCTTCTGAGTGTATTGAAGGCTATTCCAAGGATCAGAAGGTTAAATAACATGAAAAAGTTCCCACTATTGTTAAATGGGCACATCAGTGATTTAAACCACTATCTGTTATAACAGAAAACGAAGCCTCCTATTCACTATGCTTGATGACTCCACTTCTGTTCCTGTCAGTTAAGGCTCTTTCATGGGGTAGAAACTATGTGGTCTGACAATTAAGTCTGAAAACTTAATTGTTCTAAGTGTTATATACCTCATTGCTGAATATCACTATGGTCACTTTCAAAGCACTCCCCTTGGGAACCTATGCACTGATGCCAGCACCTCGTCCACTCTTCAAAGTGATTTGGCATGCCATTGTGCATGCCAACGCAGTGGCAAATTCATGAACTTAATTGTATAGCTGTCTGTGAGGGAGTTTTTAGCCAGTAAACAAATAACTGTATTGGAACACTCACTCTACTCACCTGATCTCATCCCTAATGAACATTTTTTTTACCCAGAGATAAGGAAATATTGAAAGGAAAACATTTTGATGACATTTAGGATTTCTAAGGTAATACAACAACAGCTCTGATGGCCATTCCAGAAAAAGAGTTCCAAAATTGCTTTGAAGACTGAACTAGGCACACAGCTTCGCAAGGGGAGTACTTTGAAGGTGACCATAGTGATATTCATCAGTGAGATATGTAACACTTTTTCTAGGATGAATTCATGAACTTAACTGGCAGTCTTCATATCAGCATTCTTAAGCAACTGCTTACTACAGTTTTTTGAACAAATGTCTTGCATAAGAGAGTTTTTCTCAGAATCAAACTATGGGCCCAACAGCAATCATTTGTAGGCACATTTAAAGAAGGCAAAAAACTCATCTTTATTGACACCAATTCTTCTCAAAGTAACAAAAGGTAGAAGAGGAGACTCTTTCTAAATCATTCTATGAGACCAGAATTGCCCTAATACCAAAGCCAGACAAATACACAGCAAAAATAAAAATAAAAAAGAAAAGAAAACTATATACCATATCCCTCATGAATATAGATGCAGAAATATACAACAAAAAGTAGCAAACCTGGGAGTGGAGCCCAGATGGCAGACTAGGCACACGTCTCCTCAATTCCTTCTGAGAACTAAGGCCTGGAATGATAATTCAAAGGGGCATTTTGTACATCCAGGGAGCCCTAGATTATGGTATAGGGTTGTCAGATTGGACTATGTACCAATAAGCAGGAAACTACCTCTCTTTAACATGAAGCAACACACACTGAATCTCTCTTCAGCTTACTGTCCATTTGGGAGGACTGCGAGTATGGATACTTTCTTTGTTATCTGGGAGGTGGGTGCTGGGCGTGAGCTGGCAAATACACTGAACTGCAGAGCTTAAGTAAAAGTGTATAGAGCAAGAGAGAGACTGGGCTTGGGATAACCACATTTTGAGTGCTCAGCTGCTGACAGAGGGCACCACTGCACCTCTACCCTCCTTTTCCTGAGCTGCACCATAGAGTCTGCTGTTTTGGACTTCAACATAAACTGAAAACTCTTCTAGTCTTAACCCAATATTGCAAGGATAGAATAGCAGGGGCAGGGATCTGGGGACCATGCTCTCAGAGGACATGGAGGTCAATCGGCATAACTAGCTTATTGCTAAGAAAGTCTTCTGCCAACCATAGCTCTGAGTGACGTCTGGGGTTTTAAGAGCTATATGAGAAAAAACAGCCCAGACAGAAAGGACCTGTATGCATGGAAAACTGTATCAACATGTGACCAGAAGAACCAGGTGGTGCTCAGCCACCACCAAAGACAGCCGTAAAGGGGAACAGAATGTAGAGTCCCTGAGGCAACAAGACAAAAAGAAGTGTGCACCCCAAAAACTCTACTAAAAGGCCAAAACTGATGGTCCTACAGCTTGTAGGAGCCCTCCGGGAACATGGCCCCTAGACCTGCTGCCGCCCCTGACTGGGAAACTAGTGCTGAGGTCAACCCTTCAGACAAGAATGGCCTGGACTCAGGACACAGTGTGACCACATGGTGTGTGTACTTTATGGTTCTATTCATTTATGGGAGGCTGTCCTACTAGTCTCTTTCTAGATGGGAGAGAAGAGGGTAGAGAGGAGGAAACAGATTTTTTTTTCTTAAGAGGATGCTAGAAATATAGGGTGAAAAGGTGGAGTGTGTTGTCACCGGGTGGGGAGAGCAGAAGGAACTGCAGATAGGAGGACATGAAAAATTGATTCAGATTGTATACCTTCACTTAATCACAGTAAAAAGAAAATTAAAAAAGTCCCTGTGTATTTTAATATCAGTGAAAGGTATTTTCAGTGGAAGAAAAAAATACACATATATATATGTATATGTAATAAAGTAGTAATCTCTAGTTACTATGAAGGCTGTCTGAATAATTCTTAATTCTTCCATTTGGACACACACTATGTGTCAAATGTGGGCTTTAAAAGTCTAACTGTGAAATCACACAGTTGGGCCTCGTATTCGTTTTCTTAACATTTCCAGTATATTAGCAGTATTTATTTTATTCATAATATTCATAAATATTCCTCAAAATATTTCTTCTTTGACTCGACGGCACTTGGCTTTGGCTTGGTTCTCATAATTTTTCATTCTTTTCTCTTGCCTTTCTTATCACTTGTTAGGCTTCAGTGAGTTTTCAGCCTTCCCTGAAGATCTTACCCTCTTTGGTTGTATTGAAGATTCAAATGGAAAATGGGTTAATAAAAGCCACAGCAATTTTTGAAATTTTTTTTCATTAGAAAGTGAATATGACAATGTTCCCTATACGCACTGTCATTGATTGCATTGTGTCCCCCTAGAAATGTACGTATTGATTTGACTTGGCTATGAGTCCCAATATGGTGCATTTCTTCCCATGTGTTGTGAATCCTGCCTCCGTGATACTGACAATGGACAATGAGCAGCAGTTGTGCTGGTGAGGCAGGACTCAAGCTAACATCTCGTGG
This sequence comes from Heterohyrax brucei, assembly GCA_028571685.1. Taxonomy (NCBI): domain Eukaryota; kingdom Metazoa; phylum Chordata; class Mammalia; order Hyracoidea; family Procaviidae; genus Heterohyrax; species Heterohyrax brucei. Next base: position 51,321,448 of record CM053144.1, read on the forward strand.
GATATAAGGGAGAGAAATGAACAGAGTAAGTTGGGAATGTCATACTACCAAGAAGCAGCACCGAGAGCGAGCACATCCTTTGGACCTGAGGTTCCTGTGCTGAGATGCTGTCATTGGATTTGGATTTAGCCTACCAGAGTGTGACAAGTTCTTTTTCTAAACGGACTTACAACTTGTAAATGGATTTGTGGCTTACTGGACTGTGTCAATTAAATTTCTCTTCATAAAGCCTTGCACTCGTGGTATTTTCTGTTAAAGCAGTACGAGGTGACTAAAACATGCACATAACTTGAAAACATTGACATTGTTTTTATGATTTGAGACAAATGGTCTGATGTACATTTTGCTAAGTCAAGTTTTAGATGTGGAAAAAGAGAAGAAACTCACCAATAGCTTTTTCAAATTGGTCTGAAAAATAAATTAGGCAATGTTATTAAAATTTAAAAACTGCACTAAATTTTAAATCACTGTCAATCCATTAAATATTTTTGCTCCAAATGGTTCTTTATAGCAAAATTAGATGACAGAATATGGTCTAATGAGTTTATGGTGCTAACATATAGCAATTGATGTTAATTGTTCCTATTCGTAGTGGAATAAAAATACTTTCTATTTGGCTTATACAAATTGGCTCTCTAACTTTTATAACGACTGAATGATATCAATTATTTGATTCTGATAGTAATATTAGCAAATAATAAGTGAAGATTATAGGTTCACATAATATGGTTACAAACAGATTAAGTAGTGATAAGGCAAAATATGTCTTATGACAAGCCTCTTGCCCTCAAAAAGCTGCTAATTCTTCACTTATAACTTTCACATATGAGATAAATAAGAAATTCATCATTCACATCCTATTTTTGTCCAATTAACAAAACTTGAAAAAAACCCAACCCAACACCATCGAGTCAATTCTGACTCATAGCAACTCTATAGGACAGAGTAGAACTGCCCCATGGTTTACAAGAGTGCCTGGCAGATTTGAACTGCCAACATTGTGGTTAGCAGACACAGCACTTAACCATTATGCAGCCAGAGTTTCCATTAACAAAAATAAATAAATAAATCCATTGAAATACATAAGAAATTTACTAGTGAAAGCGAAGAGATTCCAGTGGATTGATTTACTAAGAAGCAAATCACTTTCTACGATACGATTTGAAAGTGCTGAGATCTACTTAGAGCTACACTTTCTAATCATCTAGGAGTGTTGATCCTTTAATTGTATTCTTTGTATGTGGCTGAAAATAATATTCTCACCTTTCTCTTCTTTCCATTTCTCTAAAAAATAAACAAAAGCAACAAAAATGTATATAAGCACAAATAGAGGCAATTTACAAAGAAAGTAACAGTTCAGGTAAACCAGTTTATTCATGAAGGAAGTCTTTTTTTTTACATTGGAGCCAAGGAGCTCATATATTCCACTTTTATTGTCAGCTTGGCATTCCTTTACTTACAATGCTTTGGTTTTCTGTGGAAATAAGAAGATCTCCTTCTGTTTTCTTCCAATTTTCCCAAAAACAGATCTCATAGGAATTTTCAAAACAAATAGTACTGAAACTCATTAAAGAACAAATTGAACTGAATTAGAGTAACTGAATTTTATATATGTTGATTTGCAAACACAGTAACTGAATTTTAAATATGTTGATTTACTAAGAAAAAAAATCATTCTGTATTATTTGAGTGTACCAACAGCCTTAATGTCATGTTTTTTTTTAAATGAGGGCTCTTCTTCTTTTCTGTCCTAATGAAGATCAGAAACTCATTGTTCTCTCCCTATTTGCTGAAAATAAACTAGACAAATGTTCCTTATAACAAACTGAGGCCATTTTTAATTGCATTAAAAAAGCTTCACATCTGTTACGTTACTCACTGTGTCTTTCATTTACTGAAGTTAAGAAACTTACTGTTCTGTTTATTCATTTTTTCAAATTTTTCTTCTTTTTTTTATTATGACTGAGTGAAAATGTACATTCCCATATAAATTTACATGCCCACCTGTATGCAGCTTCCACTGCTCTCCCCGCCCAGTGACAGCACACTATTCCTCTCTGCTCCATACATGTCTCATCCTCCCAACAGCCTCCTTTCCCCTCCTCTCCACCCACTCCCCTTAAACTAGACAAATTTTCCATCTGATTTCTGTCCACCATGCCCTTCCCTTTCTTGTTCACTTCATCTACTTAATCACTCTCTTTTACCTGGAGAATTTCCTTTAACAACTTTTTTAAGGCAAATCTTTTAGCAAATAACTCTTGATTTTCTTTCACATAAAAAATGTGTTAATTTTGGTGCAATCTCTAAAGTCCGTTTTCACTTGACATTGACTACTGTGTTAAGGGGTATTTTTTCCTTAGCAGCTCCAAAATATGGCTTCTCTTACCCTTAATTCTAGTAAGAAATCGGTTGTAATTTAGAAACATTATTTTTGTGTAGGAGATGTTGTCTTCCTCTAGCTGCTTTCAAGATTTTTTTCTTTCTAAGTTTACCTTGGTCCCACCAGAAGAAGCAGAGTCCTGTCTCACATTGTCTCCAGCTTTGGTGCTGGAGTGCTGAGATAGCTGGACCCACTGATAAAAGGGAGGAGTGAAGCAGAAGGTGCATTGTAGTGTCTTGCTTGACTTCATTTAGCCACCTCATTGACATGTGCAGTGGAAGTTAGATAGCCTCTGGGCAGTGTTCACCTTGGAACTGAAGACTATTTTTCTGCTGCTATTTGGCTAAGTAGAACAGGTGCTGTTCAAAAATGTTTTCTGTTCTGGAACACCAACCTTCCTAGTTCCTTCTTCAAGAGCAAGCAGTCTTTTCTACAGCTTTTTTTTTAAACAAACAAACACAAGTTTTATTTCTCCTGCCTATTGGTGGTTCTGGTTTATGGGCATCTAGGAGGCAGAACAAAAGCTCATTGAGTTGCTGATCATCCTATTCTGGATGGGGAACGTAAAATTTCACAAACTGAAAACACAAGGATGGACCTTGCACATTACTTTTGTGACATTTCTGCTACATTTACACAATTTATCCATTCCTTCTTCCAAGAGTCTTGTTTGATTCCCAAAATTTTTCTCCCATACTTCCTTGTCTGTTACTCCTTGTTAAACTCATTTGCTACTTTCTATCTTTTGAATATCACAGAGTCCTGGGTTTCACAGAAGATTCTGGTGAACAACTGTTTTGTAAAAGGCATGACATTTTTCCAAATTTTTTTCTTTTTTTTTAATTTAATATAACTGAGTGAAAATGCACATTCACGTATAAATTTACATGCCCACCTATATGCAGCTTCCACTGCTCTCCCTGCCCGGTGACAGCATACTATTCCTCTCTGCTTCATACATATCTCATCCTCCCAACAGTCTCTTTTTCCCTCCTCTCCACACACTCTCCTTCCTCCAGCCTGAGTTCAGCAGGATGATATCCTATAGATGTATAGAACCATAAAGTGCATCGAATATATGGTCACTCTGCATCACCAAGTCCAATCCATTCATGTCTGAAGAGTAGACCTTTGTTATGATTTATGGGCAAGGGCAGCATCAGGGCTGAATTGACCATGTATTAGAACATAATGCAATTCTCAATAAAATCCAAATTTTTCTTTAAAAAAAAATTCATCCTTTTTTTCCATAGAAAGTGTATCTGCTAAAGTTCTCTACATGCCATTCACAACTTAGAAACCTTTACACTATTTTTTTGAGACTTGAGGGAAATGGATTGAAATTACAAATTTATTCCATTGGGTTTTGTATGTGTAGGAAGAGGAGAAACTCAGTTTTATCTCCAATTTCTTTCAAAAGCAAATTATGAAAGAATTAACTAAATTTTAAATAAATACTGATTCAAAATATTTTTGCTATCAGTATTTTTTTTTTTTTTTAAATAGCAGAGCTCAATGACAGACCAGGTCTAATGATTTAGTGGTCATGCCATTTTGAAATTCACTGTGATTTACACTTATTTCAAATTAAATTAAAAAGTCTATTTGTTCCAGCCAGTTTTACATTTAACAATAACAGCTATGTAAATTATGTTAGATCCTGGTAATAACATTAGCAAATTACAGTTATAGTACTGTTTTCAAATAATATAGATTCAGATAGTTTAGGTTATGATAGGACATAGCATATCTTACTACCCACCCACTGCCGTCGAGTCAGGTCTGACTCATAGCGACCCTAGAGGCTATCTTACTACACAGTAACAATATTCTCTTGTGTTCATAAAGTCTAGGACTTGATCTTTCATTGATAACTTCATCAATGAACTAAAACAAAACAAACATTGCTGCTGTATTGGACATGGGTAGGAAGGTCACCTTTCACAACCTACTTTTTTCTCTGATAGAGAAATACAAAGTCATTAAAATACATTTTTCTTCTTAGGTAGTTCATGTTAAATTCAATATTCTTTGCACTACTGCCGTTGAGTTGATTCTGACTTGTAGTGACCCTAGAGGAGAGAGTAGATTTGCCCCACATGGTTTCCAAGGAGTGCCTAGTGATTTGAAATTAATCATTTGGTTCAGACTGCAGCTCTTAACCAATTTACTGACAGATTTCCAAATCTCTTTTTTCCCTCCCTTATTTTTTGTCCAGCCCTCTTGTCAAGGTTAATTAGGGAAACTGATTTCTGCCACATACATACTAACATATTTTACTCCAGAATCTAACATTGTCTAGGGATAACAAAGGTTGTGGTTTGCATTATAGAACAGACACACACACATAGTATTGATGAGGTTACCCAGGGAACATGATCTGCCACATATCAACAGTTCTCCCTGGCAGTTTGTGATGCAAATATACCAATTACTCCTGGCAGTTGTGCAGTGACTACAAACCCAATCAAAAAACCCAATCAAAAACCAGGTTACTACCTCGCCTCCCATCAATAACATCGCCCCCTGCTTTTGCCGATAAAAGGTACCCCCCAAATTTATGTTGGCTGTTTTTCCACTCATGGAGATTGACCTGTTCCCTCTTTGGAACTTACTTTCCCTTAATAAACTTCTCGTCATTTGCTACCAAAACAGATGTATCCTTGTGTGTTTTGGGGAAAGGAGGAGCCCAATTTGCCACTGGTTGGGAGACTGAACTTGCTAGCTCCATCTCCGGAACCAAATCAGGTCACTCTAGGTCTAATGAGTTATGAGACCTATAGGCTCCCATTCATATGTGGCCTTTGAAAGCAATGTGGCTTTGGTCAGGGCACACTAATTCTTAAAGTGACATCCGTGCTTGTCAACACCCTAAAGAGGACTTTTGCAGCAGATTTGTCCAATCCAACGCATCATTTGATCTCTTAGCTGCTGCCTCTGTGGGTGTTGATTGTGGATCCAACAAAAATTGCTACTTTCAAATAATTTCAAAGAGATCAGATTGTTTTAAGACAAAACGTATCTTACTGCATAATAATTAACTCCTTGACATCATAAAATCTAATGTTGTTGATACTTCATTTACACCTTTTACATTAGTTGTAAGATATTCATCTTTCACATCCTACTTTTTCTGTGATTAACAAAAATAAATAAATCCATTAAAATATACAAGAAATTTACTAGTGAAGGCAGAGATACCAGTGGATTAATGTACTACAAAGCAAGTCACTTTCTACCATGTGATTTGAAGGTACTGAAACCCACTTAGAGCTACACTCTCTTATCATCTAGGAGTGTTGATCTTTAATTACATTCTTCACATTCTCACCTTTCTCTTTTTTCTATCTCCCTAAAAAAGGACAACAACAAGCATATGCAAGCACAAATAGAAGCAATTTCCAAAGAAACTAACAATTTAGGTAAATCAGATTATTCATGGGGGAAGCCTTTCTTTTTTACATTTGAAGTCGAGGAACTCGTATGTTCCACTTCATTATCAAGACTGACATTCCCTTAATTAACTGCTTCATATCTTTTGTGGAGATAAAAAGCCTGCCTTCCCTTTTCTTCAAGTTTTCTCAAAGACACATCTCATAAACATTTGGAAAACAAAACATACCCAAACCCATTAACATATTAAGTAAACTGAACACAGAGTAAGGGAATTTTAAATATTCTGATTTACTAAAGAAAACAAATTATTTTAAGAAATGAGGTATCTTCTATTTCATCCTAATCAAGATTAGAAACTCACTGTTTTATTTCTGTATTTGCTGAAAACAAACTAGACAAATATTCACTAGAAGAAACTTAAGATCTTTTATCAATGAACTAAGAGTTGAAAATCTGTTAAGTTACTGACTACATCCATTATACACTCATAAAGATAAGAAGATCACTATTCTCTTTCTTCATTCTTTCAGATTTTTAGAGTAGACAAACTTTTCTTTTGGAAAAAAAAACATTTTATTGCAGTAAAGTGAAAGTTTACAAAATCAATTTGCCATATCAAACCCCATACAGAGACCTCTATGTGACTCTATCTGCTATCACAGCCCTGAAACAGTGTACTGGTCCATTCCACTCTGTACTTCCATATGCATTCAACCTAGTCCTGTTTCATTTTCTTCACCCTCTCCTCTTCTTAGTCTAGTGAAGCTACTCCAACAGCTTCATGTTTTACAGACCAGTCCAATTTTTGAGTACTAGACGAACTTTTCATCTGATACGTATCCCCCATGCCTTTCTCTCCCTTACCCACTTCCTCTAATAGCATTCACTTTCACTTACAGAAGTTCCTTTGGCATTTCTTTTAAGGCATATATTTTGGCAAATAATTCTCTTGATTTTCTTTCATGTAAAAATGTGTCTATTTTGGTGTGATCACTGAAGTTCTGTTTCACTTGCTATTGACTACTGTGTTGATGAGCTGTTTTTCTAAGTACCTTAGTGATACTACTTCTCTGTACTTCCTCCTTCTATGCCTTCTAATAAGAATTCAGTTGTAATTTAGAACCATTATTTCTCCATAAGAAGTGTTGTTTTCCCCTAGATGCTTTCATGATTTGCCTTGGCCCTATCAGTAATTTTCTAGAAAGAGCAGAGTCCTATCTCACCATTTTGTGTACTCTGGTATTGGAGTCCTGATTAAGCAGGGCCCCACTGGCACAAGGCTGAAGTGAAGCGTCCTGTCCACTGTGGCACTTTGCCTGACTTCATTCTAACTCCTCCCTAACATACAGAGAGGAAGTTAGATTCCAGCTGAGCAATGCTCAGATTGGAACTGAAAACTGGTTTTCTGTTGCTGTTTGTCTCAAGTACAGTGTTATCAAAAATTTTTTTTGTTCTGCTTTACTACTCTTTCCCAAACCCTTTTCCAAGAAGAAGCAGAAAAAAAGAAAGAAAGAAAAGTTTTATTTCTCCTGCCTGTTGGTAGTTCTGGTTTACTGACATCTGTAGCAACCTATCCTGGATATACGGGAGGCAAAACAAAAGCTCATGGAATTCATCATTATCGTGTTCTGGATGAGGACTTCAAAAATGCACAAACATGTTACTTTCTTGACATTTCTGATCCACTTATAGTACAAACCCACTCATTCTTTAGAGTGTCTTGTTTGACTTCTGTAACTTTATTGCTTGTTAAACTCCTTTACTATATTTCTTTTCTGAAGATCAGAGAGTTGGTAGTTTCACAGAAGATTCAGGAGGACAATTTTATAAAAACTATGACATGTTTAAAAAGCTGTTAAATTTTTATAAATTTTTCTCAATTCATTGCTTTTTCTAGAGAAGGTAGACATGCTGATGCTTTCTGTATATATAACTTAGAAACCTTTATGACATTTTTATGACATTTGGAGAAAATTGATGGAAATTATGAATTTGTGCCACTGGGAGGAAGACAAGAAATTCAGCTTTGTCTCTAATTTCTTTCAAAAGCAAATTAAGCATTATTTTATTAAACAAAAACTTAATTAAATTTTAAATAATTATTGATTCAAAATATTTTTGTAATCAGTAGTTTATAACAAAGTTCCATGACGGAACAGGGCTAATGAGTTTATTGCAGCCCTATTTCGAATCGTGATTTGCACTTATTTGAAATGACAGAAACACTCTATCTTTTCCAATCAGTTCTCTATTTAATGATAACAATGATATAAATTATACTAGAAGCCGGTGACAATGCTAGCAAATTACAGGTATACATTTCTAGGGTCAAATAATTTAGATTCAAATAGATTACATTACGATAAGAGATAACATACCTTACTACATAGTGACAAGGTCCTTGTCCTCATAAGGCCTAGGACTACTGAGCCTTCATTTATACATTTTAGGAGGAATTAAAAACAAAAGTGCTGATACACTGGTAATAGGCAGTAAGCTCACCTTTCACATCCTACTTTTTCCTCTGATTAACAAATACAAAAATATACCTTTTTGTCTTTAGGTGTTCAAAGTACACTCAATATTCTTTACCAGCACCATAATGCAGAGCCATCAATTCTTCTTTGAAAAATCTACTATCGACACCCCAACAAGGTTGGCCATGATCCAAAAAACACAAAACAACAAATGCTGGAGAGGCTGTGGAGAAAGTGGAACCCTCCTACACTGTTGGTGGGATTGCAAAATGGTCCAGCCTCTTTGGAAAGCAATCTGGCACTTCCTTAAAAAAATGGATATCGATATACCATTTGACCCAGTCATTCCACTACTTGGAATATATCCTACAGAATCAAGGCCTTTCACACCAACGGACACATGCACCAGAATGTTTATCGCAGCACAGTCCAAGATAGCAAAAAGATGGAATCAACCCAGATGCCCAACAACAGAAGAATGGATAGGTAAACTATGGTATATATACTCAAAGGAGCACTACGCAATGATAAAGAACAACAATGACTTCGGGAAACATCTCATGACCTGGTTTCAACTGGAAGACATTGTGTTGAGTGAAAGTAGTCAGCGACAAAGGACAAATATTGTATGAGACCTCTATGACAAGATCTCAAAACAGACTTGTGTATAGAAGAAAAGACTCTTGACAGCTGCAAGGGAGAGGAGGGAAGGAGGAAGGGGGGAGGGCTTAGATTAGATGGTTGCTAGGTATCTGGTTGGGTGAAATCAGTGATAGCACACATTAGAAACAAGAACAATATTACGTGGACTTAAACATAACATGAGTACTCCTTCCATCTTAACCCAGTATTGCAAGGATAGAGTAGCTGGGGCAGGAGGCAGGGGACCATGCTCTTAGGCGAAAGCGAGGCCAATTGGCACAATTAGTGTTTTGCTAAGAGGGATCTCTGCACCCCACGTTGGTGAGTGGTGTCTGGGGTCTTAAAAGCCGCCAAGCTGCCATCCGAGGGCACAGCAAATGGTCCCAACTCAGCAGGAACGGATGTTCACCGAGGACCAAAATGACATGGGGGAAAGACAACCCAGAAGACAAAGAGACCCACATCAGTGGGTGCTTACATCGACTTGGGACTGGAAGAACCAGATGGTGCCCAGCCACCACCAGTGATAGCCACGATGGAGCTCACTAAGTTGAGTCTCACTGCCAACACAAGAATAAAAAAGGGGTGCACCCTGAGATCCCCACTAAAAGACCTCAATTGATGGTCCAGCAGTTTCGGGGTTCCCCTGGGATCATGGCCCCTCGCCCTGATGCTGCCCTTGACCATAAATCATAACGAAGGTCCACGCTTCGGACAGGAATGGATTGGACTTGGCAATGCAGTGACCACATATTGGATGCACTTTATGGTTCTATACATCTGTAGGATGTCATCCTGCTGACCTCTGGCTGGAGGAAGGAGAGTGGGTGGAGAGGAGGGGAAAGGAGACTGTTGGGAGGATGAGAAATGTATGGAGCAGAGAGGAATAGTATGCTGTCACCGGGCAGGGAGAGCAGTGGAAGCTGCATATAGGTGGGTATGTAAATTTATACGGGAATGTACATTTTCACTCGTTGTATTAAATGAAAAAATTTTTAAAAATCTACTATCGAGTTAATTCTGACTCATAGTGGTTCTATAGGACAGAGTACAGCTGCCCCATAAGGATTCCAAGGAGTGCCTGGTGAATTGGAGCTGCCAAACTTTTGCTTAGCAGCTCTAGTACTTAACCACAAACCACCAGGTTTGCCAGTTCTTCTTCAGTCTCCATTATCCTTTGCCCCGCTTTTGCATGCATATGGAGCAACTGAAAGTGACTTGGCTTGGGTCGGGTGTAAATTAGTTCTCAGAGTGACATCTTTGCTTTTAAACACTTGAAAGAGGTCTTCTGCAACTGATTTCTCCAGTGCCATGCATCCTTTGACTTCTTAACTGTTGCTTCTGTGGGTGCTAATTGTGGATCCAAGTAAGATTTCTAGTTTCAGTAGATTCATAGATTCAAACAGATCAGGTTGTTTTCACACAAAACATGTCTTACCACATAATACTACATAAATTTCTTGCTGTCGTCAAGTCAAGCACTATTGATACTTCAGTTATAACTGTTACATTAGCTGCATGTAATAAACTCATCTTCCACATCCTACCTGTTCTCTGATTAACAAAAATAAATTAATAAATCCTTTACTCTGGGGGTCAGTTCTACCCTGGCCCCTAGGGTCGCCATGAGTCAAATCCAACTCGACAGCACTTGGCTCAGCACTTAGCTTTAAAATATACAAGAAATTTAACAGTGAAGGCAAAGAGATTCTAGGGTATGAAACTGCTAAGAAACAGATCATTTTCTACTATATAATTTCAAGGAACTAACAGCTACTTAGAAATACACCATCTTATCATCTAGGAATGTTGCTCCTTTAATTGCATTCTTTGTATGTGGATGAAATAAGGTTCTTACCTTTCTCCTCTTCAGATTTCCCTAAAAAATGCCAACAAAAGCATATGTGAGCACAAACAGAAGCTATTTACAAAGGAAGTAATAGTTCAGGTAAATCAGTTTATTCAACGGGATGACTTTTCTTTTTAACATTTAATGTCAAGGTTCTCATATGATCCACTTGTATTGTCGGGACTGATATTCTTTATATAACATGCTTTCATTTTTTGTAAAGACAAAAACCTCACTTTCTCTTTTCTTCAAATTTTTCAAAGACAAGTCTCAACCATTTGGAAAACAAAATGTTTTGAAACCCATTAAAGAATAAATTGAAGCAAATTTCAAAGAGTAACGGCGTTTACAGTGTTTTGATTTACTAAAGAAAAAACTATTCTACATAAAGTGAAAGTACTAAGAGCCTTGATTTCAAATATTTTTAAAATGAAGATTCTTCTATTTCATCCTAATCAAGATCAGAAACTCATTGTTCTCTCTATATTTGACAAATATTTTTAGAATAAATTGTGACAATTTATGAATGAATTAAAAGAGCTGCAAATCCGTTAGCTTACTCACTCTCTCCTTTATATACTGATGAAGATTGCTGTTCTCTTTTCTTCATTCTCTCAGATTTTTAGACTATACAAGCTTTTTATCTGATTTCTATCTACCACGCCCTTCACTCTCTCATCCACTTAATCTAGTATCATTCCTTTCACTTGGAAAATTTTCTTTGGCATTCCTTTTAAGGCAAATCTTTTGGCAAATTATTCTCTTGATTTTCTTTCATGTAAAAACGTGTTTGTTTGATGTGATCTCTGAAGTTCATTTTTACTTGTTACTGACTACTGTATTGATGGGCCAGTTTTCTTACCCCTTTAGTGATATTACTTCTTTGTATTTATTCTTTCCATGACCTCTGATATGAAATCAGTTGTAACTTAGGATCACTGTTTCCATGTAGGAGATTTTGTTTTCTTCTACCTCATATCAAGATTTTTTTTCTTTCTAAGAATTCGTTATGCTAAGACGTTACATATTTTACTACGTAATAACAAGCACTTGCCCTTAGAAGTCCTAGGTTTACTGATCCTTCATTTATGTCTTATATAACAAACCAACAAAGAACCATTACACTGAATATCAGCAGAAAGCTCACTTTTTCCTCTGATTAATGAAAATAAATTCTTTAAAATGTGTACTCAGTTTACTAACCTCTTAGTGAAATCCTGACAATTAACACTTTTTTAAAGAAAAAAACTCAAAGTGCTGTGTCACACCTTCTACTGATCCTGTGTTGGAGTGCCAGCTCAGCTAGGCTCCACTGACACCAGGGTGGAGGGAAAACAGAATACCCACTAGTACCATCTGAAATGACCTCACGGTTGCCACTCTGGGCAATGATGAAACTGGAGTGGGAGGCTGCTTTTCTGATATTTTTCTTTTTCTTTTTTATTAAATAAAAAAATGAAAGTGTACATACTCTGTGCTTATAATAGTGGGTTAAGAGAGGAAGAGTACACAAGTTGTGTTGAAGTCCCATTAATATTGATCTTACTAATGTGTATTGTCACCAATTTCGCCCAACCAAATTTGTAACAGCTATCTAATCTAAACCCTCACCCCTCGTCTTCCCGCCCTCTCACCCTCCCGTCCTTGTAGCCATCAAAGAGTCTTTTCTATTATGTATGAGTATGCTTTTAAGTTTTTATCGTAGGGGTCTCATAAAATAACTGTCCTTCTGTCGCTGACTAGTTTCACTCAACATAATGTCCTCCAGTTGAGACCAAAGTGAGAAATGTTTCCTGCTATCATCGTTGTTCTTTATCAGTGTATAGTACTCCACCGAGTGTATATACCAAAGTTTACACATTCATTCTTCTGTTGTTGGGCATCTGGGTTGATTGCAACTTTTTGCTATTGTGGACTGTGGTGCAGTGAACATTCGTGTGCATGTACAAGTTGGTGTGAATGGCCTTGATTTTGTAGGATATGTTCTGAGCAGGGGAATTACTGGGTCAAATGGTATATCTATATCCATTATTTTAAGGTAATGCCAAATTGCTTTCCAAAGAGTTTGCACCATTCTGTAATCCCACCAACAGTGAAGGAGAGTTCCAATCTCTTCACAGCCTCTCCAACATTTATTGTTTTGCGTTTTTTGGATCATGGCCAATCTTGTTGGTGTGAGATGGTATCTCATTGTCGTTTTGATTTGAATTTCTTTAATAATTAATGATCGTGAGCATGTCCAGTAGGCATCTGCAACATCCCACCTGGTATATATGTGAGACAAACCAAAAGCCCAAGGAATTCATCAAAGTACTTCCTGAAGTTCCAAGACCCCTAAGTAAATTACTTTCTTTCCATCTTTCAAAAAATTCCAATGCTAGTTTTTTGTACACAGCCCAAGGATTTTCAATTGTCAGAGAGAACTAAGGATGAATGAGCCTACTCCACCTTGGCCATAAGAGGAAGACAGAAAAATAAGAAACAGATTGTGAAGATTTGTTTTCTTTATAACAATTCAATAGTTATAAATGGATCTCTTTTAGGGAAAATTAAACTTGTTATAAATCGATTCAGATTTTCTGCTTCTTGTTGATCCTGGTATTTCACCTTCTGAGAATTTGTCCATTTCATGTAATTTGTCAAATGCATTGACATACAGTTGTTAATAATATTTCTTTATAGACCTTTTAATTTGGAGGAAGCAGTGATGATACTCTTTTCTTATCTAAATTTTCATGGTGTGTGCTTTGTCGCCTTTTATTCTTGTTTAATATAACCTGCTAACCCAAATTTCAAACCTGTTACTGTCAATTCAATTCCAACTCATAGATAACCTGTAGGACAGAGTAGAACTTCCCCATAGGGTATCCAAGGAGCAGCTGGTAGATTCAAATTGCCAACCTTTCGGTTAGCCTTGAAGTTGTTATCCACTAGGCCACTTAAGGGCTTGTCAATTTTTGTTGTTGTTGTTTGCTATTTTCAAAGATCCAAATCTTGGCTTTACTGATATTTCTTTTTAGTTTTTTGTTTAATATTTCAGTAATTTTTTCTACAGTTTCGTTTTTTCTCCCTTCTTGCATTTTCTTTGGCTTGCTTTTATCTTCATTTTTAAGATAAAAACCTAAGCTTGCTGATTTGAAATCGTTCCTTTTTTTAAAGATAGATGTTTACAGCTATAAACTTCTCTCCATTCACTGCTTTATCCAGGGGTTAAGTGCTGTGGCTGCTAATCAAAAAGTCGGCAGTTCGAATCCACTAGGCACTCCTTGGAAACCCTATGCGGCAATTCTACTCTGACCTATAGGGTTGCTATGAATCAGAATTGACTCAACAGCAATGAATTTGGCTTGGGTTTGGCTTCTTGATAAACTCTGGTGGCATACTGGTTAAGAGCTACTACAACTACTAACCCAAAGGTGAGCAGCTCAAATCCACCAAGTGCTCCTTGGAAACAGGGCATGTTCCACTCTGTCTTATAGGGTAGCTATGAGTCTAGATTGATTAGAAAGTAATGAATGGGTTTTTGTAGGTTTTTTGAAGTTGCCCTTTATCAGAATGAGGAAGTTTCTTTTGTTTGCTGACATTTGACTCAGGAATGGAGGGGAAATTATCAAAATGCTTTTTCTACATCTATTTCTTTTTTAGTTCACCAGTATGATGAACTTAGGTTGGTTAATCTTTTATGGTCTTGTATTTCTTTTGTTATGCTGTATTCTTATTATATGCTCTTGGATTTGATTCTGCAGTATAAGTGTGATAATTTTACAACTATATTGATGAAGGATTTTGGTTTGCAAATTTCTTGTGATGTCTCTTTTTTGATTTTAGCATTAAGGTAATTCTCGCCTCAGAGAAAGAGTAGGGAAGCATGCTATTATTATCAACTTTGTGTAAGAGTTTGTGTAGAACTGATGTTATATTTTCCTTAAATGTTTGATGGAACTTTCCAATGAAACAATACAGGATGAAGTCTTTTTTGTAGAGAAGCTTTTAACTGAAAATTCAATATTTTTAATTGATATAGGTATATTTAGTTTTCAATATCTTTAACTGATATAGGGATATTTAGGTTATATAGTTCTTGAGTACAGTAGTGGAGTCTGTGCTTTTCAAAGAATATTTCCATTTCATTAGTTCTACTTCATTTCATTTCTCTAATTGATTGGTCTAAAGTTGTTCATAACATTTCTTCATTAGCCTTTCAATATCTGCAGAATCCATAGTGATGTCACCTTTTTCATACAGTATATCAATAATTTTTGTTTTCTCTCTTTTCCTGATATAAAGTTAATTAAATCTATTGATCTCAAAAATCCAAAAGTTTTTTTTTCCCATTGCTTTTCTGTTTCATTTATCTTAACTTCAACTTACTTTTTCTTTTAGCTTGTTTTCTTTGGTTTAGTTTGTTCTTCTTTTTCTAGTTTCTTAAGGTTAAAGTGGACATCATTGCTTCAAGACCTTTCTAATTTCCGTTATCGACATGCCTCCCCCCTCCCAAAAAAACAAAGCTATTGACATTGAGTAGATTCTAACTCATAGCTACCCTATAGGATAGAGTAGGGCTGCTCCATAGATTTCCCAAGGAGTACTTGGCAGACTCAAACTCACAGCCTTCCGGTTAGCAGCTATAGCACTTAACCATTATGCCACCTGGGTTTCCCACATAGGCATTAAGTGCTATAAATTCCTCCTTAAATATTGCTTGTGTTGCATGCCAAATTTTTACATGGGGGCATTTCATTGTTGCTGTTGTTTGTTTAAGTTTCATTTAGTTCAAAATGCATTCTAATTTCCATTGATATTTCTTCTTTGACCCAAGGTTTATTTAGAATAGTGTTTCCCAATGTTGGAGGATTTTCTGGATACCTTTCTGGTTTTCTTTCTAATTTAATTTTACCATCATCAGAAAGCATACGTCTTAGGATTTGAATCTTCTTAAGTTTATTGAGCTATGTGGCATGTTATGTGGTCTATTTTGGTAAATATTTTGTGTGTACTTGAAAAGATTGCATTTTCTCAAGGATGACAGTTAAGTTTGCCAACTCATTCTAGAAAAATTGCTAAGTAACTTACTGCTGAATATCACCATGGTCAGCTTTGAGGTACTATCCTTGGAAAGCTATGCACCAATGCCAACATCTAGTCTACCCTTCAGAGTAATTCTGAAACTCTTTTTCTGGAATGGCCATCAGAGCTGTTGTTGTATTATCCTTGGTGTCCTGAATGTCATCAAAATGTCTTCCTTCAACATTTCCTTTATCTTATATTAAAGAAAACAGTCATTGGGGGTCAGATCAGATGATCAGGTAGGGAGTTCCAAAACAGTTATTTCTTTACTGGATGAAAATTCCCTTACAAACAGTACAGTGGGAGTTGGTGCATTGTTGTGATACAAGAGCTATGAGTTGGTGAAAAGTTCAGACTGTTTCTGTCTAAGTTTTCCATGCAGCCTTCTCAGCACTTCCAAATAGCAAAACTTGGCTACCTGTTTGTTCAGTTAGTATAAATCATAACGAACAATCCCTCTGATATCAAAAAGGATTAGCAACAGCTTTATGGCTCTTGATTTGGGCTGACAGAACTTTTTTGGTCATAAGAATTAGCTGATTTCCATCATGCACTGGGACACTTTGTTTCAGAGGCATATTGGCACACCCACGTTTTATCACCAGTGATAACACACTCCAGAACATAGTCTTGCCTCTCCAAAGTGTCTTAGCAAACTTCAACTCTCCTTTGTTGTTGTTCATTGGTGAGCTCCTTCTGGACCATTTTTGTACACACCTTTCTCATGTCAAGATTTTCAGTTAAGATTTTCCTGTTTCTCTATCGATGTTTACTTGAGCTACTACATTTCTCACAGTCAGCTGATGATTTTGATGCACAGTTCTATGAATTTTTTGCAATGTTTTCATCAGTTCTGCTTATTACTGGCCACCCTGACCTCTCTTCATCAGCGACACTTTCTCTCCCCTCAGAAAAACATGCAATCCATTTGCACACTGCTGTTTTCTTCACGGCTTTATCCCCATAAACTTGGAGTAACATGATCCTGATTTAACTTCCATTCTTGACAAGTTTAACAAAAAAATCAATGTTCATTGCTCCGATTCAAGTTCTGAAATTCTCATGACAACACAAAAAATATGCTGAATGCCACTCTGCAAGATACTGTCACACATCAACACAAACACAGCTGTGAATGATATGCCAAGGCTATGAAACCTTTCCTAGTTGTTTGTACAGTGCTGCCAAAATAAATACACAATGGTCTGTTCACATTTAATAACCTTTTTATTCTTCCTGTCTGTGACAGACATATAAACGGTCTTCCAATAAGGGTGTTCTTTGTTTGAACTTGGAAAAAACAAGTTGTGTAAATGATACATTTTGTTTTCTTATTTTAAAGTATATCTGATGGCATTATGTGTGGTAAGAACTTTTGGTAAATGGTGCTGTGGCCTTGTTTGGTGGTGTGTGCTGGGAATGTCCGCTACTCAGCGACAGTGTTACATTAAGCAGGCTGAATTTCTAGAATGACACACGTGATGTTGCTCTTTAGATTGCCAATTGTTTGTGACTGATTTGCATAAACTTGAGATTTAACATAGCCCCATAAAGTAACCTAAAGATGTTAAATCACATGATCTTGGCAGCCAGCTACCAGCTACAGATGACAAAGCCTTTAAACTTCTTCTTCAGTAAGTCTATTGTTTGGCATGCAATATGGCTTGTAGTGCCATCTTATTGAAATCACATGTTTGCGAGTCTATACATTCCAAATGGGACCAAAAATAATCAATTATCATAGCCCAATATCTTTTGCCATTGACAGTCACAGCCTCTCCTTGTTCATCTTGGAAAAAATAAGGACCAATGATTCCACAGGCCTAAAATCCACACCAAACAGTAATTCTTGGGGGATGAAGTGGGTCTTGAATCTCCATTGGATTCTCATCGTTGCAAATGTGACAATTTTGTTTGTCAACAAAACCATTTATCCAAAAACAGGCTTCCTCACTGAAGATGATTTTTCAGCCAAAAACAGGGTGAACTTTCAATTGCTCTAGAACCCAATCAGCAAATATGCGGCATAATTTATGGTTGTTGGACTTCAACTCTTGAGTTAAAACAGTTTTGTAAGTGTAAAACTTCAAGTCCAGATGCAAAATCCATCAAATTGTGGTGCACAAAAGGCCCAGTTCTTGTGTTCACGGAGAAATTGATCAGGATGCATTCTGTGTACACTTTGACAAATGGCGGCAATGTTTTCATTGGAACATGCAGGTTCGTTGATACATAGGCATTGTCTAATTGACAACAGACCCGATTGTCTCAAAATTGTTGGTTGAATGCTGAATTGTTCTCTAGGTGGGACAATTATGTGGATTGCGAATTTCATATAACACAGAATGTTTGGTGAATAGAACACCCATTTTGATAACAAACTTTGATAGTATCTAGGAATTGTGGAATCACATAACTTTCATGGCTATTTGTCAAGACTAATCAAAATAAATAAATAAAAGAAAGAAAACATGATAGATGTGGTCACTATAGCTTCACAAATATGGCTGCCATGAGCTGTCAGGAATAGGATATCCTTAGTGGAAGACCCATTAGATAATTCTGTTTCTTCAACTTGAAGATGGTATCAGAAAGATTTTGTCAGTTGACTTGTACCCTCCAGAAAAGCATATTTAAGTCTTAATACTTGGTACCTGTGAATATAATCTTATTTGAAAACAGGGTCTTTGAGGATGTAATTAAGTTGAGGTCACACTGGATTAAGGTAGATTGTAATACGGTGGCTGATGTCCTTATAAGAAGAGGAAAATTTGAACATAGAGATATACACACAGGGAGAACAGTACATGAAGATGGAGGCACAGACTGGAAAGATATACCTACAGGACAAGGAACACCAAAGATTGCCTGGTAGTGCTGGTAACTAGGAAAGAGGCACAGAATATATTTTTTCTTTCTGAGCCTCCAGGAATCAATCCTGTCAAGCATCTTGATTTCAACCGTCTAGCATTCAGAACAGTGAAAGAATTATTTAAGCCACTCAATTTATGGTACTTTGTTATAGCAGCCTTTGAATACTAATTCAGAAAAATATATATATAATATCTGTAGGAATAGAACTATACACTAGGATGAACCTGTTCCTTCTTCCATACTGTTAAAAAGCAATATCAATTGAGACTGGGCTGGAAACATACAAAGGGGATAAAAGGGAGTTAAGACAATTCCTTCTCTGGCTCTGGTACTATTCGGAAATGAGAGGACACTTTGTGATTTTGTAGACATTGTACGATTGTGTCCTCCAGTTTCTGGACAGTATCCTTGTTTAAGGTGTTTGGATGATCATCTACGATGGTACTATTTCTATATGTGATTTCAAATTAACTTGATGCTGAGGGAATGCAGCTTCCCATCCTGAACCAGGTTTGGAGAACATGTGGAATAGGCTGAACTAGAAATTGAAGTGCCACAGTGGTATGCTTTTGACACTTTATGTTCTTCATGGTTAAGGATGAGAGTTATAAAATGTCCTTTTATTTTGTTTTATTTTATTTTTCTAGCCTATGACCCCCTCAGAATAGAGCTTACTACTGTAGGCTTGGATTTTATTCAACACAGACTGCTCCTTGATAACAGGAATATAAGCCCTGGGCTCTTATATATTTTGTAAAATATAGAATATTGAGTGCCTCTGATACATACTTGCCAAAAAGAGAGGCAAGAGAAAATAAGCAGTAAGGTTCCCCAGCAAGTCATATTCTCTACTGTTTCTGTTCACCTAACTTACTTTTTTTATAGCTCTTTCTTCTGCTCAGGCTGACAGCTCCAACAGAAAGCAGCACTGCCAATAAAAGCAGTATCCCACACAAATAAGCCATTCTGAAGTCTGAAATACAATTCAAGAATCCCATTAAATTATTAACTTAGGAAAATGTGAAAAGTGTCCTTTTCATCTGAGCAATTCTTGATTGGAGAGAGGGTGACAATTTGGCCTTTCAAGGAGATGGACTGCTCCTACGGCCCTGTGGAAGCTGACTAGAGTTTACAACTTTATATCTAACTTGATGGACTTTTTGTCCTCTAGAAATACACATTCACCCACGTATTTATTTTCCTTCTTTCTCTCTCTCTTTCTTTCTTCCTTTGCCAACCACTGGGATACAGTGGAAAAGTGCTTCCCAAATAGTCATTATTAATTTAAGAGGAAATCTACTTAAATTCACCATAAGTGGAGTCTAAATGTGAAGCTAGAACCAAAGTTATACCATTGGGCTGCCCTCTTTTACAATTTAGGAAACTGAGGCACAAAGGAGGGAGGACAGTCTCATCACATACCATGGCTTGAGGCAGCACTAGCTCTGGAATATGTGTTTCCTGATTTTCGATCCAATGGTTTTCCACTTTACCATGATGTGTGTGTGTGTGTGTGTGTGTGTGTGTGTGTGTGTGTGTGTGTGTGTGTGTGTGTGTGTGTGTGTGTTTAACACTGGTATTTCTCTTTGACATTGGATTTTCATAACTCATTTCTCATGGTACAATGTTTTAACAAATAAAGTACAACTGCTCAAACTTCACAAGTCCATCTCTTCAAAGTCCTCTTCTAGTTTCTTACTTCCAAGTACTTCTAAGTAACTTGAACAACAGTGCTTCCTCCTCCCCCTCCCTAAAAAAGTGCTTCTCCTTCATGGAAGTAGGAGACTGGTTAAGTAATTCATTATGTTCCAAGTGTGAATCAAGCACTTTTCATAAGCGATTTCAATTAATTTTAAGCCTATGATTACCTATGGGACATTGATACTGCTGTTATTCCTATTGTAAAGATCAAGAAGCTGGTGAGTGTGGCCAAGATGTCAGCCTAGTCACACATCTCTTCGATTGCACCTGAAAACTAAGGCATAGAAAAGCAAATGAGGGTATCAAATAAACATAAAAAAGAAAAACAAATGAACAGAGCAGAGGGATGTTCTGACAGCCCCAAGATCAGGTGTAGGATTGTGAGACTGGACTGAGTGACAGGATGAGGAAAGCTACGTTTCTCAGAGGTAAAATGTCAACACAAGGAGACCTGCTTCTGCTGGCACAGCAGCTGGTAGGACGAGGCTTACAGGTATGAACACCATCTTTGTTAACCAGGAGTCTGAGACTGGGACTGCTGAGTCTGAATGCCTGGCAGGGGCTGGCTGCCATGCTGAACTGCAACACCTAAGTTGACAGCAGGCTGTGCTTAAGACAGTCACATCTAGAGAACCCAGCAGTGGCTAATGGCTGAGGGTATCAGTGCTCTTTCCCTCTCTCTTCTCTGAGTTGTGCCACAGATGCTACTAGCTCAACACACGAGTGGTGGCTTAGGCAGGATGCCACCTTAGTCACCAGAGAGGAGGAGTCAGCCACACCCGAGGGCCCAGCTGGGGCTGGCTAACACTCTGAGCAAAATCACCTGACTAAACAGTGCTTCTTTCAGCAGAAAAGCTGGTTTTAAGACAATTGTACCTAGAGAATGTAGTGGTGGTTGGCCACTGAGCATGGCAGCACCCTACCCCTCCTTTCTTTGAACGACATCATAGCATCTGCACATGCAACCCAGAGAGACTCCACAAGCAAGTCTCCATTTTTGTCAGCTAGGAAGTGGGGCCTGCCACCACTGAGGCCCTGGCTGGTACTGGCTGTTGCTTGACAGTGCCTCTCTCAGCATAAAAACAGTTCTCAGGAAAATTGCATCTAGAGAATGCCATAGTGGCTAGTGGCCAAGTGTGGCAGTGCCATTTCTTCCTCCCTTCACTGAGCCACACCATAGCATGTGCCAATGTGCTCCATCTTTGCCAGCCAGGAAGCAGGGCCTGCCATCCCTGAGGGTCCAGCTGCCACTAGACAGCACCTCTCTCAGCAGCAAAGCAATTTTTAAGATAATTGCATCTAGAAAACACAATGGTGGCTGGTGACCAAGTGTGGGGGTACTCTTCTCTCCTCCCATCTCAGAGCTATGCCATAGTGCCTAGTGTATCTCCAGAGATTTGGCACAAGTAGGCCACCATCTTTGTCAGCCAGGAGGTGGGGCCTGCTACTCCTGAGGGCCTGCTGGGGCAGCTGCCAAGCTGAGCAGCATCACAGGGCTGGACACCATCTCTCTCTCCAGGGAAGCTATATTTAAGTCAGTTGCACCTAGAGACCTCAGCAGCAGCCAGAAGACAAGTCTAGCAGTGCCCTTACTCCCTTCTTAGAGCTATGACATTGGATCCATTGGTACAATACTGGAGAAGCTGAACAGATTTTTGATGGCACAAAGACAACACTCAATGTCTAACCATTTAAAGAAGAAGGCCACCATGGCTCCAGAAAATTCTCAAAATACAGAATCAAAAGACTTCACAAATGAGGAAACCACCTTGGAATTATCAGAGGTAGAATACAAAAGAATTGTGTACAGAGGCCTGCTAGAGACAGAGACAAAGTGCAGCAGAATAAAATGAAAAATTAAGTAAGCTATATGAACTTCTAGAATACCAATGATCTGAAATTCAGCAGCTCAGTAACAAACTTACATAATTAGATGATTCAATGCAAAGCCAAAAGAGCAAAATTGAAGAAATGGAATGAAGAATTAGTGAGATGGAAAACAAAGCAACTGACACCGGCATTTATGAGGAGAAATCAAATAAAAGAATCTAGAGAAATGAAAAAGCACTAAGAAGCATGTGGGTCTCTGTCAAGAGGAGCAATCAATGAGTAACTGGAATTCCTAAACAGGGAGGGATAGCAGAAAATACAGAGAGAATTGCAGAGGAGCTGCTAACAGAAAACTGCCCTGACATCATGAAAAAAGAGAACACAGCTCTTCAAAATGCTTATCAAACTCCACAAAAGGTAGACCCCACCAAAAAGTCACCAAGACATATAACAAGCTTAATAAAATTAAACATAAGGAGAACCTCATAAAGACAGCTAGGCTTAAATCAAAACCAACATACGAAGGGAAGCCTTGTGGGCTGTCCTCTGACTTCTTCTTGACAGAAATCATGTTGGCAAGAAGGTAGTGGGTGACACATACAGAGCACTGAAGGAGAAAAATTTCCAACTGAGAATTATATCTCCTGCAAAATTGTCTCTAAAACATGATGGTGACATTAAGATATTCTTAGACAAACAGAAGCTTAGAGACTTTGCAACAACCAAACCAAAATTACAAGAAATACTGAAAGAAGCTCTTTGATTAGCAAATTGATAACATCAGATATATACTCAATAATGCAGTGCAGGACTCAGCATCCAGAGTCCTACACAGTTAGGAAAGTCACAAAACTCAATCAAAGCTAAAACAGTAAAATTAGGGAAAGACATCTTAACATGTAAACTATGACATCAACACACTATAAGGAGAAATATATTACAGTATTTATAGCCCTTTCAGATGGAGAGGAAGTTAAAGAGATATTCAGAAGTTTAAGACTGGTTTAAACTTAGAAAGTTAAGGGAGAACAAAGGGGTAGCTACAAAGCAAACTAACAGTACTACATATCAAAACAAGAAGCATAATAAAGAAGTCCCAACGGACACAGAAGTAGCATTGAAAAGGATGAAAAGCCATAAAGTAAAACGACCCAGAACAGACTATAAAGTGGAACAAAGAAAATGTCGACAATGTAAAAATAAAGGCACCAAAATGACAGCACTAAATACAAATCTATCAATAATTATACTGAATGTAAATGGGCTGGATGCTTTCAATTAAGAGACAGAGTAACAAGTTGGATCAAAAAACATGATCCGTCTATATGCTGCTTGCAAAAAAATGCACATTAAACTCAAAGATAGGAACAAACTGAAAATTATAGGGCAGAAAAATTTATACTAAGCTAACAACATACAAAGAAAAGATAAAATAGATTTTAAAGTAAAATCTACCACCACGACAAGGATGATCAGTATTTATTGCCTAAATGTTCAATACTTAAGGAGGACATAACAACATTAAATATTCATGCACCAAATAGAGCAGCATCTAAACACATTGAACAAACACTTACCACATTGAAAAATGATATAGATCACTCCACAGTAATAATAAGAGACTCCAACACTCCACTTTTGATAAAGAACAGACCATCCAGAAAAAAGTTCAATAAAGATACTGAAGATCTTATTGCAACAATCAGCTACCTCAACCTAATTGACATATACAGAACGTTTTACCCAACAAAAGATAAGTACACTTTCTTTTCCAATGCACATGAAACATTCTCCAGAATAGACCACATATTAGGCTAATAAAATCCAGACTACTGGATTATTGCAAAGCATCTTCTGAGATGACAAAGCCATAAAAGTTAAAATCAATAGCAGAAAAAATGTGGGTAAAAATTGAAACTCGTGAAAACTTGAACAACACTTTGCTCAAAAATTCATGAGCTATAGAAGAAATCAAGGATGGAAGAATGAACTTCATGGAATGAAATGAGAATAAAAACACATCTTACCAGAACTTATGGGGTATAGCAGAAGCTCAGAGGTTAATTTCTCTCTATATGTGCACACATCCAGAACAAAGAAAGGGTCGAAACCAAAGAATCAACAACTTGAACAAGTAGAAAGTGGACAGCAAATGAACCCCTCAACATCAAAAGAAGACAGATAATAAAAATTACAGCACAACTAGATGAATTAGAGAATAGAAAACCAATGGAAAGAATTAACAAAACCAAAAGCTGTTTTTTTGAAAAGATCAACAAAATTGATAAGCCATTTGCTAAACTCACAAAAGAAGTACAGGAGAGTTAAAAAATAACCTGATTAAGAAATAAAATGGGAGATGTCATAATAGATTCAACAACAATTAAAAGTATCATTACAGAATACTACAAAAAAATGTACTGTAAGAGATTTGAAAACCTAGAGGAAATGGACAAAGTTCTAGATTCACACATCACCTACCAAGATTATCACAAGGAGAACTAAAACAACTTAATAAGCCCATCACGAAAGAAAAGATTGAAAAAGGTATCAAAAAACTACCAACCAAAAAAGTCCTGGCCCAGATGGCTTCAACAGAGAACTCCACCAAACTTTTACAGAGGAGATAATTTTAATACTATGAAGCTGTTCCACAACATAGAAAAGGACAAAATACTCCCAAATTCATTCTATGAAACTATTGTAACCCTGATACCAAAGCCAGGGAGAGATCCTACAAAAAAAGGAAATTATAGACCAATATCACTCATGATCCTAGATGCAAAAATTTTCAACAAAATCCTTGCCAATAGAATTCAACAATGTAAGAAAAATTAATTCATCATAACCAACTAAGATCATACCAGGGATCCACAACTGATTCAACATCAGAAAAACAATTAATGTGATCAACCACATTGGTAGCACAGAGGATAAGAATCACCTGATTTTGTCAATCGATGCAGAAAAGGCATACAACAATGTCCAACACCCATTCATGTCAAAAACTCTCAGCAAAACAAGAATAGAAGGGAAATTCCTCAATGAAACAAAGGACATCAGTGCAAAGTCAACTTCCAATATCATCTTGAATGGAGAGAGTCTGAAAGAATTCCTTATGAGAACAGAAATTACACAAGGATGCCCACTGTCATCACTTCTGTTCAACACTGTAATAGAGGTTCTGGCCAGAGAAATAAGACAAGGCAAAGAAATGAAGGGCATCCAAACCAGTAGAGAAGAAATAAAGTATCTCTATTTGCAGATAATATGATCATATACACAGATAACCCTAAAGAATCCATAAATGAACCATTGGAACTAATAGAAGAGTTCAGCTAAGTGCCAGAATATAAGACAGACATAAATAAAGCAGTAGAATTCCTTTGCACCATCAAAGAGATCATCAAAGAAGAAGTCACAAATCAATACCATTTACTATGGCCCCCAAGAAGATAGAATACTTAAGAATAAACCTAACTAGAGAAGAGACCTATACAGAGAAAAGTACAAGATTCTACAACAAGAAGCCAAAAGAGACTTACGTACCTTGCTCACGGATAGGAAGACTTAACATTGTGAAAATGTCTACTTTACCCGAAATGATCTACATATACAATGCAATCCCAATGCAAATTCCAGTGACATTTTTTAATGATATGGAGAAATAAGTCACCGACTTTGTTTGGAAGGGGAAGAAACCCCAGATAAGCAAAGCACTATTGAAGAAGAAGAACACATTAGGAGGCCTCTCAACACCCGGCTTTAGAACCTATTACACTGCAACAGTAATCAAAACGGTCTGGTACCAGTCCAACAAGAGACATATAGGCAAATGAAACAGAGTTGAGACCTCAAAGATACCGCCATCCTCCTATGAACAGTTGATATTTGACAAATGCCAGAAGATTGTAAACTGGGGGAAAACAGTCCCTTTAACAAATAGTGCTGGCAAAATTGGATATCCAGCTGCAAAAAAAACTGAAACAACACAAGTATCTCACATCTTACACAAAAACTAACTCAAAATAGATTGAAGACCTAAATATCAAACCTAAAATGACAAAGATCATGCAAGACAAAATAGAGACAACAATGGAAGTTCTAATACATAGCTTAGGCTATGAAATCTGACCAACAATGCACAAACAACAGAAGAGAAAATAGATAAATGAGAACTCCTAAAAATCAACACTTATTGTCATCCAAAGACTTTATCAAGAGAGTTAAAACTACTTACAGAAAGGGAAAAAAAATTGGCAACTATGTATTGGATAGACATCTGATTTCCATACTATCCAAGGTGCTACAAAATATCAACAGGAAAAAGGTAAATAACTCAATCTAACAACGGTAAAGGAGATGGACAGATACTCCACCAAAGAAGGCATCCAGGCAGCCAAAAGACACGTGAGGAAATGTTCACAATCATTAGCTATTAGAGAAATCCAAATCCAAACTACAGTGAGATACCATTTCACCCCACGGAAGCTGACAATACTCCAAAAGCCACAAAATAGCAAGTGCTAGAGAGGCTGTGGAAAGCCTAAACCTCCTACACTGCTGGTGGCAATGCAAAATGGTACAATTTCTTTGGAAAGCAATTTGGTGCTTTCTTTAAAATCTAAAAATAAAAATACCATATGATCAAGCAATCCCACTGCTCGGAATATATCCTACAGAAATAAAGGAGGTCAGGTGAAAAGATACATGTGCAGCACTGTCCAGAATAGCAAAAAGCTGGCACCAACCTAGGTGCCCATCAACAGATGAATGGATAAACAAACTGTGGTATGTATACACAGCACAACACTATGCAATGATAAAGAACAAAGATGATTTTAGAAAGCATCTCATAACTTGGTTTCAACTAGAAGACATTCTGCTCAGCAAAATCAGTAATCTGCAAAAGGACAAGTATTGTATGAGCCTCTGTTATAGGGACTCAAAAATGGATTTATGTGCAGAAGAAAACACTCTTTGAGGGCTACGAGTGTGGGTAGGCAGAAAGAGGGTTGTTGATAGATTAGATGATAAGATTTCAGTTAGGTGAAGGAAGTAACGGCACACAGTAAAGGACAGCATGTAGTCCAGCATAACTGGACTACACCATAAACTAAACTCAACTCAACATTTCAAAGGAGAGAATACCAGGGACAGGAATCTGGGGACTGAGTTTTCAGGGGACATCGAGGTCAGCTGGCAGAACTAATCTTTTGCTTAGAGAGTCTTCTACACCTCGTATTTGTCAGGGGTGTCTGGGGTCCTAGCAAGCTGCCATCTGAGGAACATCAATTGATTCCAAACCATCTGGAACAATGACAACTAAGAACATCAATGATATGAGGAAAAACGAGCCTAGGAGACAGAAGAACCCATATGAATGGGAGACTGCATCAGCATGTGACCAGAAGATCCAAGCGGTGGCCAGCCACCATCAAAGGTAATCATGATGTGGGATACTATGTGGAGTTCCTGATGTAGCACAAGAAAAAGAAGTGTGCAATTCAAAAACTCTACTAAAAGACCAGAACTGATGGTCTGATAGCCTGGAGGGTCCCCTGAGAACATGTGCCCTAGACTTTCTGCTGGTCCAGACCTAAAATCAGTACTGAGGTCAACTCTTCAGACAATAATGGACTAGACCTGAGGACACAGTGTGAGCATGTGGTGTGTATACTTTCTGGTTTTATACATTTATAGGAGATTGTCCTACTGGTTTATTTCTAGATGAGAGAGGAGAGGCTAAAGAAGAGAGGACAGATATTCATTAAGAGGATACTAAAAGTAAAGAGTGAAAAGGAGGAGTGTGCTGCCACAGGATGAGGAGAGCTGACAGAGTTCCAGATAGACAGGCAAGCAAAATCGATATGGATTGTATGCTTCCACTTAATCATTCAAAAAAAAAAAAACCAGGAAATTATGACATAAAGTGCTTAATCAGTTTTCCAAAGAGAACACAGTTGAAAGTGGAGGAGACCTTTTCAAAGCAGGAGTACTTTGGTCCATGAGTACAAACTCTTAAATGTACTAGCCCTTTTGAGTTTAGAATTCTGCTTGTAGCTGGATCCCTGGGCCATTAGAGAGTTCAGAAAGGTAAGGACAAAACTTACCTGACAGCTTCATGGCCAACCATATGACAAAGAAGGAGGCAAATGCACCAGGTAGTATATACCTTCGAAAAACCATCCTCCCTGGAACAAACAGAAGAGAAAAAATATTACTGTACCTAAATGAGACTATAAAGCACCAGCATACTTCCTGGATTCCAATAGTTATGCAGTCTTAATAAGGATAGCAATGTTGACCAGTTCCTCATCATACAATGAAACAGGCATGGCTCCATTTCCATGTGGTTATTTATTTCTTCCTAGGCCTCATCTAACCTGTTGTAATTTAAGCTATTTCATAGGCCTAAAAGGAGCTTTTTGGAGCTTCCACAGTTCAAGGGACAATTTAAAAATTAAAAAAAAAAAAAAAAAACTTATTTAGATCACGTGTGAGCTGGACATGCAGAAATAATGGAATGGGAATCAATTTTTGTCGCTATTCTGTTCCTCTTCCCAACTACTGCTGCCAAGTTCTTCAATAGCTAGTTTCTTAGATGTAAAGAGCCAGAAGTCACTTTGCCCCCACAGCTCTGCCAGTAAACCATCATTCAGCATTTTGGGAGGTCCCAGGGGAAGGGGTGCTTTGCATAGTGAAGAAAAGAGAGATGGAAGTGGTGTCTACTGCAGAAATGGCTGGAATTACTTAAATGAGCTTTCAGTATAGTCCTGAAGACATGTAGAAATGAATTAATAGAAATAGCTAAACTGGCAGAAATTGGCAGATCCGAGACCCATTGTACCAGTCATATAAAAATACTTCTACATACTTTAATAGTATTTTTTAAAGGTACAGAACAAAAGCAGGATGCTAGCTTGCATTTGAAAGGTGAAAAATCTGGAGTGAAAGAAGTCTAAGACTTATTCTTTACAATGCACCAAGCATTTTAGTGGAAGAAAAACTTGTTCCACACCAAGTAGAAGAACCCACTTGGGGGCAACCATGAGCTTGTTACTCCTTCCCTTTTTCCAGAGGTTAATGGGGCAGAAAAACATCAACAGATCATCTGAAATCAAGGGGGTCAGGTTATTATTATTATGTTTGCTTTCTAAGGAAACCCTGACGGTGTGATGGTTAAGTGTTACAGCAGCTAATCCACAAGTCAGCAGTTCAACTCTACCAGGAACAACCTGGAAACTCTAGTGGGACAGTTCTACTCTGTCCTATATGGTCTCTACAAGTTAGACTCAACTTGATGGCAGTGGGTGTGAATTTTTTTGGTTTTGATTTTGGTTTTGCTTTCTAAAAAGATGCTTGCTTTCATTTAAACTGTCTTTAAGGAAACTGATATGGACCCAGTCACATTACCTAGATTCTGAAGAGCATTAACATATATATGTAACAACCTAACTAAGGAAAGAAAATCTATATCAATTCAGTTCCAACTCATCGCCACCACATCGGACAGAGTCGATGGAGTTTCCAAAGCTACAATCTTTAGTGAAGCAAAGTGACACATTTTTCTCCCATGGAGCGGCAAACAGGTTCGAACCAGTGACCTTTTTGTAGCAGTCAGATACTCAAGCAGTGCACCACAAGAGTTCTTACAAGACAACCTAGACCACTTGAAACCAACACGCTTGATTCCTGTTATAAAATGCAGAAACAGTCTGTCACACCAAGTAAGAATAAGGAAAGCCCACAAAACTCCTGCAAAACACCTGTCCTTGGTCTTGTAAACTAAAAAGAATTCACATTTGTTACAAATCAGTTTATAGGTTTGTATACCTTTTGCTTTTTGTTTTATGTTGAAGCACAATTTAAAAAAAAAAAAAAAACAACTGTGAATGCACACTACAGAACTAAATTTTCCCAAATCAACAAAGCTTTTGAGAATGTGGGAATGTTGTGAATATATATTTAAACATCCTCTGGTATATCGACGGCACTTGGCTTGGCTGGTATACATACAGGGGCAGATTCGAGGGTATAAAGAGGGAGAATGATTGTCTTAGGCCAGTGTTTCTCAAGAATCAAATGTAGGAGAGTATAGAGGAGAAAAGGTAATCTTGTCCTCATGTGACATTTGGCAATATCTGGAGACACGTTTTAACTGTCACAACTTGAGGGATGCATATTTGATGTGTAGAAGCCAGCACTGCCACAACACACAGGATAGCCCTGACAACAGAAATGTCTAGTCCAAAAGATCAGTTATGCCAAGGTTGAAAAATTCTGCCACAAACTATCTGCTGTCAGTATGCTGAAAATCTTTGGTTCATCATATGTAGATAACTACCTGGGCTTAAGTTGCACACCATAGCTTTCTTACAAAGAAATGTATTTTTAGTTGAAATGTATCTTCTTTGCATATCATTAGCAAAATTAACAGTAATTATATAAACAAAAACAATTTCGTAACAAGTGTCTGGCATGGTTATTTTAACATTTGAATGAAGATCCAGAACTTTCTGAAACTGCCATTGGTTATATAAGTGTAAATTTTTGTATTCACAGGAGAAATGATCTAATATGTATGTGAGCCAGAATTGTCAAAAGCTCGTAATTCATTTAATTTTCTAGATAAAACATGTGTTAAGATGCAACAATAAAGGGGCAGCTTTTGTTTAGGCATCAAGTGAATGGTAAATTCTCAATTTTAACATCTATGGATACCAAGGAAACAAAATAAACCCACTGCGGTTTGCACATGTCATTATGATACTTTCTTTAGTCTTCTCGAGCTGATCTTTCAAATCTTCTGTTTAGGTTTTTTGCTTTGCCATTCTTTTATTTTGCTTTAGCTGCTTAACACTCAAGAGCAAGTTTCAGAGTGTCTTCTGACATCCAGTTTGGTCTTTTCTTTCTTACCCATCTTTTTAATGACTGCTTGCTCTCTTCATGGATGATGTCTTTGATGTCATT
This sequence comes from Heterohyrax brucei, assembly GCA_028571685.1. Taxonomy (NCBI): domain Eukaryota; kingdom Metazoa; phylum Chordata; class Mammalia; order Hyracoidea; family Procaviidae; genus Heterohyrax; species Heterohyrax brucei. The sequence continues at coordinate 51,352,640 of CM053144.1, forward strand.
CCACAGTTTATCTGGTTTTCAGTTGTTAGTAATCAGCACATCAAATCTGTTCCTGAGATGGTCTTTAAACTCAGGTGGGATATGCTTAAGATCATACTTTGGTTCAGGTGGGCTTGTTCTAATTTTCTTCAGTTTCAGTTGGAATTTGCACATGAGAAATTCAGAAAATCTGCTGCAAAGGACCTCTTCAAAGTATTCAAAAGTAAGGATGTCACCTTGAAGACTAAAGTGCGCCTTACTCAAGGTATGATATTTTCAGTCACTTCATATGCATGTGAAAGCTGGACTATAAACAAAGAAGACAGAAGAACTAATGCCTTTGAAGTGTGGTGTTGGGGAAGAATGATGAATGTACCACAGACTGCCAAAAGAACAAATAGATCTGTTGTGAATGAAGTACGATCAGAGTGCTCCTTGGAAGCAAAGATGGCAACACTGCATCTTACATACTTTGAACATGTTGTCAGGAAACATCAGTCCCTGGAGAAGGACATCATGCTTGGTAGAGTGGAGGGTCAGCGAAAACAAGGAAGACCCTCAAAGAGACAGACTGACACAGTGGCCACAACAATGGGCTTAAGCATAAAAATGATTGTGGACATCACGCAAGACTGGGCAGTGTTTTGTTCTGTTGTTCATAGTGTTGTTAGGAGTTGGAACTGACTCGACAGCACCTAACAGCCACAGCAACATGAGGAACTGATGATCTGTGCCACAATTACTACCTGGTCTTGTTATGACTGCTGATATGGAGCTTTTACTTTGTCTTTTTCCACACATGTAATCATTTTGTTTGCTGTGTGTTCCATCTGGTGAGTTCCAGTGTACAGTTGCCGTTTGTGTTGGTTAAGAAAGGTATTTGCAATGAAAAAATTGTTAGTCTTGCAAAATTGTATCATATGATCTCCAGCATTATTTCTTTCACCAAGGCTGTACTTTCCAACTACTGATCCTTCTTCTTTGTTTCCAACATTTGCACTCCAGTCACCAGTAATTGTCAATGCATCCTGATTGATTACTCTCTTTATCTGAAGCTGTTACCCTCCTTATCTAATGCTGTTATCTGCCTTACTTGATTCTGTTATTTTACTTGCCTGATGCTATTACCCTCCTTACCTGATAGAGCTATCCCCCTTACGTGATACTATTACCCTTCTTGCCTGATGCTGTTATCCTCCTTACCTAACGCTGTTACTATCCTCACCTGATGGTGTTACCCTCCCTACTTGATGGCGTTACCTCCTTGCCTGATGGTGTTACTCTGCTTATCTGATAGTGTTACCCTCCTTAGCTGACGGTGTTACCTTCCTTATAGTTAGGTGTCATCAAATAAGCTCAGGCTCATAGCAACCCTATGAACAACAGAATGAAGCAGGACCTGCTCTTGCACCATGTCCACAATTGTTTTTATGTGTAAGCCCATTGTTGTGGCCACTGTGTCAGTCCATCTCGTCGAGGGTCTTCCTCTTTTTCACTGACCCTCCACTGTACCAAGCATGATGTCCTTTTCCAGGGACTGATGTTTCCTTACAATGTGTCCGAAGTATGTAAGATGCAGTCTTGTTATCTTTGCTTCCACAGAGCACTCTGGCTGTATTTCTTCCAGAACAGATCTGTTAGTTCTTTTGGCGGTCCATGGTGCATTCATAATTCTTCTCCAACACCACAATTCAGAGGCATCAATTCTTCCTCTGTCTTTGTTCATAGTCCAGCTTTCGCATGCATATAATGCAGTTGAAAATATCCTGGCTTGGGTCAGGCACACTTTAGTCTTCCAGATGACAGCCTTACTTTTGAATACTTTGAAGAGGTCCTTTGCAGAAGATTTTCCCAGTGCAATGTGTCTTTTGATTTCTTGACTGCTGCATCCAATAGCATAGATTGTGGACCAAGTAAAATGAAATCCTTGACAACCTCAATGCTTTCTCCATTTATGACAATGCTGCTTGCTGGTCCAGTTGTGAGGATTTTGTTTTCTTGATGTTGAGGCGTAATCCATACTGAAGACTGTGGTCCTTGATATTCATCAGTAAATGTCTCAAATCTTCTTCATTTCCAGCAAGTAAGGTGGTATTGTCTGCATAATGCATGTTGCCAGTGAGTCGTCCTCCAATCCTGATGCATCATTCTTCTTTGTATAATCCAGCTTCTCAGATTATTTGCTTGGCATACAGATTAAAAAGGTATGGTGAAAGGATACAACCCTGAAACACACCTTTCCTGACTTTAAACCATGCAGTGTCCCCTTGTTCTGTTTGCACAACTGCCTCTTGATCCCTATACAGATTCCTTTACAGCACAATTAGGTGTTCCGGAATCCCCATTCTCCACGTTATCCATAGTTTAGTATAATCCACATAGTCAATTCCTTTTGCGTAGTCGATGAAACACGAGTAAACATCTTGCTAGTATTCTTTACTTTCAGCCAAGATCCATTTGACATCAGCAATGATATCCCTGGTTCCAGATTCTCTTCTGAACCCAGCTTGAGTTTCTGGCAATTCCTTGTCAATATATTGTTGTAGTCACTTTTGAATGATCTTGAGCAGAATTTTACTTGCATGTGATGTCAACAATGTTGTTCAGCAATTTCCACATTCAGTTGGATCACTGTTCTTGGGAATGGGCATAAATATGGATCTCTTCCAGTCAGTTGGCCAGGAAGCTTTTCTCCAAATTTCTTGGTATAGACAAGTGAGTAATTTCAGAGCTGCATCTGTTGCTGAAATATCTCAACTGATATTCCATCAATTCCTGAAACCTTGTTTTTCACCAGTGCCTTCAATGCAGCTTCAACTTCTTCCTTCAGCATCATTGGTTCCTGATTATATGCTATGTTCAAATGGTTGAACATCAACTAGTTCTTTATGGTATAATGATACTGTGTAGTTCCTTCCATCTTCTTTTGATGCTGCCTGAGTCATTCAATAGTCATTCCCTGTAGAATCCTTCACTATTGCAACTTGAGGCTTGAAATTTTTCTTCAGTTCTTTCAGCTTGAGAAATGCAAAACGTGTTCTTCCCTTCTGGTTTTCCATTTCCAGCTCTTTGCACACGTCATTATAATACTTTCTTTTGTCTTCTTGAGCTGCTGTCTGAAATCTTCCGTTTCAGTCTTAGTTTGCCATTCATTCCTTTTGCTTTAGCTGCTCAGTGTTCAAGAGCAAGTTTCAGAGTCTCCTCTGACATCCAACTTGGTCTTTCCTTTCTTTACTGTCTTTTTTTTTAATTTTTATTTAACATAACTGAGTGAAAATGTACATTCACATATAAATTTACATGGCCCCCTATATGCAGCTTCCACTGCTCTCCCTGTCCGGTGACTGCACACTATTCCTCTCTGCTCCATACATGTCTCATCCTCCCAACAGTCTCCTTTCCCCTCCTGTCCATCCACTCCCCTTCCTCCAGCCAGAGGTCAGCAAGATGATATCCTATAGATGTATAGAACCATAAAGTGCTTCCAATATATGGTCACTCTACCTTGCCAAGTCCAATCCATTCCTGTCCAAAGAGTGGACCTTTGTTATAATTTATGGGAAAGGGCAGCATCAGGGCAGGGGGCCATGCTCTCAGAGGAACCCCAAAACCGCTGGACCATCAATTGAGGTCTTTTAGTGGAGATCTCATGATGCACCTCTTTATTCTTGTGTTGCCAGTGAGACTCCTCTCTGTGAGCTCCATCGTGGCTATCACTGGTGGTGGCCAGGCACCATCCGGTTCTTCTGGTCCCAAGTCGATGAAGGCACCCACTTTTGTGGGTCTCTCTGTCTTCTCGGTTGTCTTTACCGCATGCCATTTTGGCCCTCGGTGAGCATCCGTTCCTGCTGAGTTGGGACCATTTGCTGTGTCCTCAGATGGCAGCTTGGCAGCTTTTAAGACCCCAGATGCCACTCACCAATGTGGGGTGCTCTTACTGTCTTTTTAATGACCTCTTGCTCTCTTCATGGATAATGTCTTTGATGTCATTCCACAATTCATCTGATCTTCAGTTATTAGTAGTCAATACATCAAATCTGTTCTTGAGATGGTCTTTAAACTCAGGAGGAATATACTCAAGGTCATACTCTGGCTTTTGTGAATTTGTTCTAATTATCTTCAGTTTCATTTTGAATTTGCATATGAGCAATTGATGATCTGTTTCACAAACAGCACTTGGTCTTATTTGGACAGTCACCATTTGTGTTAGTTAAAAAAAGGTATTTGCAATGAAATCAGTCTTGCAAAATTCTATCATGCTATCTCCAGCATTATTTCTGTCACCAAGGCCATATTTTCCAACTACCAATCCTTCTTCTTTGTTTCCAACTTTTGCATTACAGTCACCAGTAATTATCAATGCATCTTGATTGTATGGTCTGTCAGTGGAGGCTTGCTTGTTGCTGTGATGCAGGAAGCTCTGCCACTGGTATTTATGTACCAGCAGGATCAACCATGGTAGACAAATTTCAGCTGAGCTTCCAGATGAAGACAGACTAGGAAGAAGGTCCCGGCAGTCTACTTTTGAAGGCACTAGACAAGGAAAACCTTATGAATAGCAGCTGAATATTGTCAGATATGGTGCCAGAAAGTGAGCCCCCAGGTTGGAAGGCACTCAGAAAACTACTGGGGAAGAGCTGCCTCCTCAAAGTAGAGTTGATCTTAACGATGTGGATGGAGTAAGGCCTCCAGGATCTTCATTCCCTGATGTGGCACGACTCAAAATGTGATAAAACAGCTGTAGACACCCACTAATCATTGGAACATGGAATATACAAAGCATGAATCTAGGAAAACTGGAAATTGTCAAAAGTGAAATGGAAAACACAAACATTGACATCCTAGGCATTAGTGAGCTGAAATGGACAGATTTTGGCCATCTTGAGTCCAACAATCTTCCAACAATGGTCTACTATTCTGGGAATGAAAACTTGAAGAGGAATGGTGTTGGGTTCATCATTCAAAAAAAGCATTTCAAGATCTGTCCTGAAGTACAATGTTGTCAGTGGTAGTATAATAACCATATGCCTGCAAGGACAGCCAGTTAACACAACTGTTATTCAAATTTCTGCACGAAACACTAAGGCCAAAAATGAAGATGTTGAAGATTTTTATTAGCTTCTGCAGTCTGAAATTGATCTACCTTCCCTGTCTAATGCTATTACCCTCCTTACCTGATGCTGTTACCTGCCTTACCTGATGCTCCTACCTGCCTTATCTGATGCTGTTGCCCTTCTTATCTGATACTGCTATCTGCCTTACTTGATGCTGCTTCCCTCCTTACCTAATGCTGCTACCCTCCTTACCTGATGCTATTGCCTTCCTTATCTGATGCTGTGATACCATGATGGAAGTCATGAAGTATGTATATATACGGAAACCCTGGTGGTGTAGTGGGTTAAGTGCTACGTCTATTAACCAAAAAGTCAGCAGTTCAAATCCACCAAGCACTCCTTGGAAACTCTGTGGCTCCTTGGAAACTCTGTGGAGCAGTTCTACTCTGACCTCTAGCGTCGCTGTGAGTCGGACCTAACTCACTGGCAGTGAGTTTTATATATATGTGCACTTATTTTGCAAACTGGAATCTGAAGTCCATAAAAGTTAAGTCTATGATACTCCTTTCTTAATTCAGTAGTAATCACTGCAGTAGTTTTAAGCCTTTCTCTATGTATTCAACCAAGATAACATAAACCAATTACCTTTGACTAGATTCTGACTATGGTAGCTCCATGTAAGTCAGAGCAGAACTATGCTCCACAGGATTTTCAATAGCTGAGTTTTAGGAAGTACATACCAGATATTTCCTCTTAGGCATCTCTGAGTGGACTCAAACCTCCAACCTTTGGGTTAACAGCCAAGCACAGTAACCATTTGCACTACCCGTCCCCTAGGGTCGCCATGAGTTAGATCCAACTCGACAGCACTTGGCTGGCTCCCTCATCCAAAACAAGCAAAACTATAATCGAATTCCAACTCATGGCAATCCCACATGTGTCAGAAGGGAACTGCTCCATGGAGCTTTTTTGGCTGTAATTTTCACAGTAGCAGGTTGCCATGTCTTTTTCTACGGTAACACTGTGTGGGTTCGAACTGCCACTTTTAGGTTAGTAGTCAAGCACAGAACATTTGTATTACCCAAAACCAAGCAAAACTAAATTTGCTGCCATCAAGTCGATTCCAACTCATAGTGACCTGAAAACTGGGGACTCCAAAATAACACATAAATGTGTCATACAGGCATTCCTGAGGTTATGAACAAGCTCCATTCCTATGTCTGCCTTCATGTAGACTTTGTAGATAAATCAGAATAGGTACATACAGTTCTTATTTGGCAACATTTAGTAAGTGTTTGTCTATAATATTGCATATATTTTACCTTTCTACATACAGAAAACACTTAAATACTTCCATAAGCATCAAAAAGCAGTGCATGCATTCATTATTATAAACCACTGAAGTTAACTCAGATTATTAATATACTGGGCTTAATACCATTCTGTTCTTAAGAGCAAGTTGTCTATAGGTCAGATATTCAAAACCCAGAGACTGCCTGTATTTTGTGAAACAACTGCAAATATTAGTTTACATAAATTCTCCAGACAATTTCATGAAATACTCTTGTATCAATCCTCACCAATAACGCTTCTGTAGCACCTCTGGAAATAGCTAAAATATCTGCAATCACACTACAGAGCTGTAGGGAAATAAACATAATAGAAATTTAGAAGTAACAATTAGAATAATAGGCCAGCATTTTCACAAGGAACCTAAAATTTTTCAAGTTACCAGTCTGTGACTATCCTCTACTTCATCTTCAGATAAAGGAGTGGGCATATCTTCTTGTGGCATTTTCCTCAGGATTTAAGGTGGAGCATCAACTTCATTCTATAGAACACACAATTGTGGGTGTGTTTCTTTTTCTCTATTGTGTATTTAGTTTACTGTCTTATTTTAAGCTCTTCACCTTGTGTTTCCACATTTTCCAACGGTTAGGAAGGAGAAAAACATGGTATTATTTTTTGTTAAGCAAAACAACAGTTTTGTATCATTATATCTTCCTCCTATCTATTGTCATAACTTTTTATGTAATACTAAGAGGGTCACTGCTGACTCTTCTTTGGATCTCTACTCCTCCCCACCTTACCCACCCTTTGTCGGCCATCAAAATATCTCTTTCCCCTGTCAATCCTCTAGTGTTTCACTCCCTTGCTCTGTATTCCTCTGTTACAGTCATCCAATATAGCTATGCCCTTACTATCTGATTATATTTATTACTATATGTCCATGACTTGACTGTCAGTTTACCATACTGTGGCAGCTTAGGTGTTGCTGTGATGCTGGAAACCACACCACCAGCACTTCAAATACCAGCAGGATCACCCATGTTGAACAGGTTTCAATAGACGGAGCTTCCAAAAACTCCTACTTAGCCAAGGGGAAATCTTTGTTGTTGTTGTTGGATAAGTTGTTGAATTCTATTGACTAGGATTTTGGTGAGGACTTTTGATTCTAAGTTCATGAGAGATACTTATGTGTAATTTTCCTTTTTTATCTTATCTTTATCTGGTTTTGGTATCAGGGATGCGCTGGCTTCATAGAATGAATTTAGGGGTGTTCCATTCTTTACTATGTTGTGAAACACCTTTAGTAATTGTGGTGTTAATTCTTCTCTAAAAGTTTGGTAGACTTCTCCAGTGAAGCCATTTGGGCCAGGACCTTTTGCAGTTAGTAGATTTTTAATTCCCATTTAAATCTCTTTTTTTTGTGATGGACTTATTGTTTTACTTCTGTTTGTGTTAGTTTGGTAGGCAGTGTGTTTCTAGCAATTTTTCCATTTCCCTGAAGTTTTCAAACTTATTAGATTACAATGTTTCATAGTGTTATTACAATTCTTTTCATTTCAGTTCAATCTACTGTGATATTGTACATCTCATTTATTTCCTATTTATTTGCTCCCTCTCTTATTTTTCTTCTGCCAGTTTGGCCAGTGGTTTATCAACTTTGTTGGTCTTTTCAAAGAAAAACAGCTGTTGGTCTTGTTAACTCTTTCAATCATTTTTCTCTTCTCTATTTCATTTACTCCTGCTTTAATTTTTATCATTTGGTTTCTTCTGGTGCTTCTTCTTCTTTTGCTGCCTCTGTCTACTTGTTCAAGTTGTAGAGTTAATTCTTTCATTTGGACCCTCTCTTCTTTTTGGATGGATGTGTTGATTGAGATTAACAGGACTTTGAGCACTGCTTTTGCTGTGCCCCATAGGTTCTGGCAGGATGTGTTTTCATTTTCATTTGAGTCTGTGAATTTCTTAATTCCATCCTGATTTCTTTTATAGTTCAGAAGTTTCTGAAGAGGTTGTTGTTCAGTTTGCATGTATTTGATGGTTTAGTCTTACTTTTTCTGCTATTGATTTTAACTCTCATGGTCTAAACTCTTTATGGTCTAAAAAAGATGTTTTGCAATATTTCAGTATTTTGAAATTTATTAGGACTTGCTTTATGGTCTAATATGTGGTCTACTCTAGAGACTGTTCCATGTGTTTTGCAAAAGAAGGTATACTTGTCTGTTATTGGGTGTAGTGTTCTGTATAGTATATTTTGGCATTTAAATCATTGGTCTCTTTATTGAGCTTCTTTCTGGATGCCATCTTCATCACTGAAAGTGGTGTGTTGAAGTCACCTACTATTATTGTGGAGCTATCGATTATCTCACATTTTAGTGCTGATAGAGTTTGTTTGATGCATTTAGAAGCTCTGTCATTGACAGTGTAGATGTTTAATACAGTTATGTCCTCTTGATGTGTTGACATTTTAAGCAATATATGTTGACCTTACTTGTCCACTGTGGTGGAATTCAACTTAAAGTCTATTTTTTCTGAGATTAATATTGCAGCTCCTGCTCTTTTTTACATGTTGTTAGCTTGTTATGTATTTTTCTATCCTTTGAGTTTCATTTTGTTTGTATCTTTAAATCTAAGGTGTATCTCTTGTAATCAGCATGTAGCTGGATTGTGCTTTTTGGTTATCCATTCTACTACTCTTTGTCTCTTTATTTGTGCATTTTGCCCATTTATATTCAATGTAATTACTGATAGGTATGAATTTAGTGGTGTCATTCTGGTGCCTCTTTTGATGTGTGGTTGTCAGTTTCTTTGTTACACTTAATTTAATGTTCTGAGTCATTTTTCTTTATGGGATATCTTTTCATCCTTTACATTTTTGTTGGTTTCATATCTGCTGAGACTTTTTGATTTTGTTTCTTGTTTTGATGTTTAGGATTGTTAATTTTCTCTGCCCAAGCCAAGTGCCGTTGAGTTGGATCCGACTCATGGCGACCCTCCAAGGTTACCTTCATATTGACCCCTAATGCTCTAAGTTAAAATCAGGGTTTAATTTCTATGTATCACTTTGACTCCCTTTCCGTATGAAAGATCTATAAATAGATTTACTTGACCCTCCTCTGTTTCTTTAGTTTTAGTGTTTTAGCTTTGACTAATTTTGTGGTTAAGTGCTACCACTGCTAACCAAAAGATTGGCAGTTCAAATCCACCAGGTGCTCCTTGAATACTCTAGGGGGCAATTCTACTCTGGCCTCAAGGGTCGTCATGAGTCGGATCCGACTCAACGGCACTGGGTTTAATTTTGTGGTTGCCCTCTCTCTGTTGATATCTGGATGCTGTGTCCTACATTGTATCACTGAGTAAACATCTGATGTTATTGACTTTCTAATCTAAGAAGTTCAGTGTTTCTTATAATTTCAGCTTGTTTTTTGCAAAATATCTAAAATTCTGTTTATCTGGGAATGTCCTAATTTCACCATCATATTTAAAAGACAATTTTACAGGATATGTAACTGTTGGTTGGCAGCATTTTTTCCTTCAGGCTTTGTACATGTCATCCCACTGCCTTCCTGCCAGCACGGTTTCCATCAACTAACCTAAGCTCAGTCTGAATGACTCTTCTTTGTAGGTTATTTTATGTTTAAGCTTAGTGCCCTTAAAAATCTTTCCCTATTTTTAGTTTTGGTAAATTGGATTATAATGTGTCCTGGTGTTTTTCTCTTGAGAACTGCTTTATGTGAAGTTCAGTAAGCTTCTTGTATAGATAGCTTCTCATTTTTCATGATATCAGGGAATGTTTCTGTCAGGACATCCTCAGCAACTCTCTCTATATTTTCTGTTATCATCCCCTGTTCTAGTACTCCAATCATTCATGAATTGTTCTTTTTGGTAGAGTCCCAGGTAACTCTTAGGAAGTCTTCATTTTTTAAAAAAATTTTCCTGATATATACTGGAGTCAGTTGCTGTATCTTCAGTCTTATTAATTCTGCTTTCAGTTGCCTTGATTCTGCTCCTTTGACTTTATGTTGAACTGTCCACTTTTGGAATTTTATTGTTAATTGGCTGAATTTCAGATCATTGCTGCCCAAGTATTTTTTGCAACCTGTCTAATTTTTCATTATGCTGTGGTGCAGTTTGCCTAATCTCCTTCCTGATGTCTTGAAGAGCCCTACACCTTAGTCTTTGTATTCTGTCTCTGATATTTTCAAGAATTCTTCCTTGTCTGTGAAATTTTTTGATTCTTCATTTTGAGAGTTTTCATAAGCCACAGTTGTCTTTTTCTTTAAATGATTAGAAATTGATTGCTGTCTCTGAGCCATCAAAAAGTTCTTGTAATTTAAAGAGCTTTAAATCTTACTCTTTTGTATTCTGCCTCCAATATTTGCAGGAAGCCTTTTTCATCTAGAAAATGTTTTGATTCTTTGGGAGCTTTTGTAAGCCATAGTTGTCCTTTTCTTTAAATGACTAGAAATTGATTGTTGTCTCAGTGCCATCAGAAAGTTCTTGTCATTTATTTATATTTGGTTACTGTGTTTCTATATATGTATGTACATATATATAATTTATAATTCTACACACATACATACATACACACAAAAGTTCTGTCGGTTAAGTTCATGAACTCATTCTAGAAAAAGGGCTACATACTTCACTGCTGAATATCAGTATTGGCATCTTCAAAGTATCCAACTTGGAAAACTATGCATTGATACCAGAAGCTAGTCCACCCTTCAAAGCAATATTAGAACTCTTTTTCTGGAACAGCCATCAGACCAGTCATTGTATTACCTTTGATGTCCTAAATGTCATGAAAATATCTTCCTTTCAACATTTCCTTTACCTTCAAGTAAGCAAAAGCATCATTGGGGGCCAAATCAGGTGAGTAGGAAGGATGTTCCAATACAGTTATCTGTTTACTGGCTAAAAACTCCTTCACAGACAACCATACAACTAAGTTCAAGAATTTACCACTGTGCCGCCATGCACAGTGATCATTCCACATATTCCTTGCATATACGAGGTTTGACTATTAAGTCCATGAATTTAATTGTTGTAAGTGCTATATACCTCATTGCTGAATATCACCGTGGTCACCTTCTAGGTACTCTCCTTGGGAAGCTATGCACTGATGTCAGTGCCTAATTTACCCTTCAAAACAATTTCAGAACTCTTTCCAGAATGGCCATTGCGTATGTGGGATAGTGGCAAGTTAACCAACTTAATTGGACTAGTGACTAGTGTCAGTACATAGCTTCCCAAGGGGAGTACTTCTGAGTTGACCTTAGTGATACTCAGCAATGAGCTATGTCACACTATTTCTAGGATGAGTTCAGGAACTTAATTTTCAGTCCTGATGTAATTTATGTATGTACATATACAAATATATAATTTAGTTTTTGAGTGTGCAAATAGGTTGGTTGTTTGAGCTAGCTTGATTATTAAAGCCTTAAAAAGTGCAATGTACTGTCACTGGGTGGTGAGAGGTATGAGCACATTGGGAAAGCTGAGGGGTCTGCTGGCTCAAGGTTGTAGATTTTCTTCTAGCCAAAGTACTTGCTTTTGGACCTGCTGTCTGCTTTCATTCACTCAGTCCTATCTCTCAGTTTTCCCCTGATACTCAGGGCTCCTAGGACTTTTTTTAGTTCTTTGTTTTTAGACGGATCAGCAAATACATGTGGCTACTCTAGCATCTTAGTCTCACCTCCAATCATTTGATTTCTTGAATGCTGATTTCATTGACTGTGAATCAAAGAAAGATTACTAATTTCAAATAATATGGGTTCAAATAGGTCAGATTGTGTTAAGAGAAAGCATATTTTACTACAAAATAATAAATTCCTTGCTATCATGAAGTCTAAGGCTGTCGTTATCTAATTTACACCTTTTACATCAGCTATAAATAAGAAATTCATCTTTCTTTCCTTTACTCTGCGTAACTAACACAAATTCATTGAAGTATGTAAACAATTACAAGTTAAACCAAAGAAGTACAACAACATTAAATTCCTAAGGAAAAAAAAAAGACACCTTCTGGTCATAATTCCAGTGCACTGATCCCTACACTCTAGCATCATCTAGAAGTTTTGCTCCTTCAGTTGCATTCTTTGTATGTGGATGAGAATAAGATTCACTATCCACTGACTTCATTATTAAAAAATAGTAAATAACAAATATATAGCAATATATTAAAAAAAAAAAAGAAAGAAACAATTTACACAGAAGTAAGAGATGCCCAGTAAATGAATTTACTCCACGGGCAAAATTTTTTTGGTGCCTTTAAAGTCAATGTATCCATGATCTCCAGTCAGACATCAGAGACAGACATTCCTTTAATCATATGCTTTGTTTAATGTGAAGACAAAAAACCCTTTTTTTCTCTCCTTCATTTCTCTCAAAAAGTAATCTCACAAATATTTGGAAATTTTATTACAATTCATTACAGACTAAATTGAAGCAAAATGCAAATGGAGTAATGGAATTTCAAATAGGTTGATTTATGAAAACCAAGCCCAAAATCAAATCCATTCTCAAAGTGGAGCTCCCCTATGGATTTTCAAGGAGTAGCTGGTAGATTCATATTGCCCACTTTTTGATTAGCAGCCATGGCCCTTAAACACTGAGCAACCAGGGCTCCCATCCACTACTAGTGAGATGGAAAAATGCACAACTACAGTGGAAAATAGTTCAGTTGTTTTTCAAAATGATGAGTATTGGATTACTATACAACCCAGTAATACCTTTCCTATGCATATACCTATATTACCTAAAAGTAGGGGCTCAAAGAGATACCGGTACATCAACTTTCATTGCAGTAATATTAGCAATAGCTGAAAGGTAGAGACAACCTAAGTGCCCATAAATACAAGAGTAGAAAAAGACAGAATGTGGTATATGTATACATGTCACGGACTGAAGTGTATTCCAAAATAAATCTGTGTAGCAATTTGGCTGGTCATGGTTCATGGTACTGTGTGATGTTTCTCCAAGTTGGAATTCTCACCTCTATGATGTTAATGAGGGTGGATGAACAGCAATTGTGTTGTGGGGCAAGACTTAATGTGTGGAATTATATTGTGACTCAGGATATAAAAGAAAGAAAAGGGCAGCTAAGATTTGAAGTACCTAATACCATCAAGAAAGAAAGCATGATGGGAGATGAGCATGTCTTTTAAAAAGGTCTCGGGTCCCTGTGCCTCAGAAGTTTCCAGTCCAGGGAAAGATTGATGCCAAGACCTTTCTCCACTGCCAGCAGAGGAGGCCTTTCCCTGGAGCCGACAATCTGTATTTGGACTTCCAATCTACTGGAGTGTTACAAAACAAAATTTCTCTTTTTAAAGCCTCCAGCCTGTGGTGTTTCTGTTAAAGCAGCACTAGTAGGGTGTCATGGATTCAATTGTGTCCCCCCAAAAATATGTGTAGCCATGCAACTGGGTCATGATTCCCAGTATCTTGTAACTGTCCTCCATTTTGTGGTTTTCCTATGCTGTATGTTAAAGGATTAGGGTGGGACTGTAAATCCCTTCATAGGATTACCTCCCTGCTGCACTGTAAAGGGAGTTTCCCTGGAGTACAGCTTGCCCCACCCTTATCCCTTTCATCCTGCAAGAGGTACAAGGAAAGAGAAGCAGGCAGAGAATTGGGAACCTCAAATCATCAATCAAGCAGCACCGGGAGAACAGCGCATCTTTCAGACCTGAGGTTCCTGTGCCAAGATGCTCCCTGGACAAAGACTGATGCAATACCAGACTTTCCTCTAGAGCTAACAAGGTGGAAAGCCTTTCCCTGGAGTGGACACCCTGCATATGGACTTGTAGCCTACCAGACTGTGTAAGAATAAACCTTCCTTTGTTAATCCACTCTGTGGTATTTCTGTTACAGCAGCCCTAGCTGACTAAAACAGTGCTGTACTTCAGATTAGATCTTGAAATGTTCTTTATGATGATGAAGGTAATGCTATTCCTCTCAAATGTTTCATTCTTGGCAGAATAGACCATGTGATTATTTGATTCAAAATGGTGAATATGAGTTCATTTCAGTTCAGTTCATTAATGCTTAGGATATTGATGTTTATACAATCCATTGCATTTTGGAATGGAATGCATACAACTGAAGTATCTAGAATAGGCAGGCACATGGAAACTAAAGTTTATTGGTGGTTACCAGAGAGCAAAGGAGTGTGCTATTTGTTACTGAAAGAGTTCTGAACTTCTTGTTTTTTTTTTAAAGATCAACAAAATTGACAAACCACGGCCTAAAGTCACTAAAGAAAAACAGGAAAGGAAACAAATAACGCAAATAAGAAATGAGATGGGAAATGTCACAAGAGATCCAACAGAAATCAAAAATATCATCACAGAATACTATGAAAGACTGTACTCTAACAGATTTGAAAACTAGAGAAAATGTACAGATTTCTAGATTCATATCACCTACTAAAATTATCACAAGGTGAAGCAGAACAACTTGATAAACCCATCACAAAGGAAGAGATTGACAATGTCATCAAAAACCTACCAACCAAAAAAAGGCCTGGCCCAGATGACTTCACTGCAAAATTCTATCAAGCTTTTAGAGACTTAACTCCAATATTACTGATACTATTTCACAGCATAGAAACTGATGGAATACTCCCAAATTCATTCTATGAAGTCAGCATAACCCTGATACCAAAGCCAGGGAAAGACCAACAAAAAAGAACTACAGATCAATATCACTCACTAACCTAGATGCAAAAATCTCCAACAAAATACTTGCCAACAGAATTCAAAAACATAACAAAAAAAAGAATTCATCATAACCAAGTAAGATTCATACCAGGGATCAAAGGTGGTTCAACATCAGAAAAACAATTAACATGATCAATCACATAAATAACACAAAAGACAAGAATCACCTGATTTTGCCAATTGATACAGAAAAGTCATTTGGCAAGTCCAACATCCATTCATGTTGAAAACTCGCAGCAAAACAGGAATAGAAGGCAAATTCCTCAATGCAATAAGAGCCCTTTATACACAAAGCTAACCACCTACATCATCCTAAATGGAGAGAAACTGAAAGAATTCCTCTTGATAACAGGAACGGGACAAGGATACCCACTCTCACCTCTCCTGTTCACCATTGTAATAGAAGTTCTGGCCAAAGAAATTAGAGAAGACAAACAAATAAAGGGCATCGGCATCAGCAAAGAAGAAGTAAAAATGTCCCTACTTGCAGATGATATGATTGTATATGCAGAGATTCCTAAATAATTCATAAGTAAAGTACTCAAACTCATAGAAAAGTTCAGCAGAGTATCAGGACACAAGATAAACATAAGTAAATCAGTAGGATTCCTTTGTACCAACAAAGAGGTTATTAAATAAGAAATCACCAAATCAATACCATTTGCTGCAGACCCCAACAAGATAAAATGTCTAGGAATAAGTCTAACTGAAGAAATAAAAGATCTTTACAAGAGAGCTATGAGACGTTACTGCAAGAAAATAAGAGAGATTTGCATAAATGGAAAAACCCACCCTGCACATGGATAGGAAGACTTAACACTGTGAAAATGTCTCTTTTACCCAAAGCAATCTACATATACAATGCAATCCCAGTACAAACAGAAACAAATCACCAACTTTGGAAAGGGAAGAAATGCTGGATAAGTAAACGCTACTGAAGAAGAACACACTGGGAGGCCTCACACTACCTGACTTTAGAAACTATTAAACTGCACAGTAGTATTGGTACAAAAAGAGACATATAGACCAATGGAACAGAGTTGAGACCCCAGAGATGCCACCATCTTCCTATCAACAGCTGACACTGGACAAAAGCCCCAAGATTTTAAACTGGGGTAAAAACTGTCTCTTTAATAAATGGTGCTGGCAAAACTGGATATCTGCAAAAATTGAAACAAGACCCATATCTCACACCTTGTACAAAAACCAACTCAAATTAGATAAAAGTCCTAAATATCAAATCTAAAATGATAAATCTCATCAAAGAAAAAAATAGGATCAACAATGCAAGTTTTAATACACAATGTAGACAGATTTCAAAAACTGACAAAGCATGATCAACAGAAGAGAAAATAGATAAATGTGAACTACTAAGAATCAAACCCTTTTGCTCATCCAAAGATTTTATCAAAAGAATTAAACCTACAGAATGGGAAAAAATATTTGTCAACTATATGTCAGACTGACATCTGATCTCCATAATCTACAAGGTACTACAAAATATCAATAAGAAAGAGACAAATCATCCAATTAAGCAATGGGCAAAGGAGACAGACAGACACTTCTCTAAAGAGGAGATCTAGGCAGTCAAAACACACATGCAGACATGTTCACGATCATTAATTATTAAAGAAATTCAAATCAAAATGACAATGAGATACCACCTCACCCCAACAAGATTGACCATGATCCAAAAAACGCAAAACAATAAATGCTGGAGAGGCTGTGGAGAGATTGGAACTCTCCTTCACTGTTGGTGGGATTGCAGAACAGTGCAAACTCTTTGGAAAGCAATTTGGCATTACTTTAAAATAATGGATATAGATACACCATTTACCCAGTTATTCCTCTGCTCAGAATATATCCTACAAAATCAAGGCCATTCACACCAACTGCTACATGCACACGAATGTTCACTGCAGCACAGTCCACAATAGCAAAAAGCTGGAATCAACCCAGATGCCCAACAACAGAAGAATGGATGGGTAAACTTTGGTATATACACTTAATGGAGTACTATACATTGATAAAGAACAACGATGATAGCAGGCAACATCTCTTAATTTGGTCTCAACTGGAGGACATTATGTTGAGTGAAACTAGTCAGCGACAGAAAGACAATTATTATATGTGACCCCTACGATAAAAACTTAAAAGCATACTCATGGGAAGGTGGGAGGGTGGAAAGGCAAGGGGCAAGGGTTTAGATTAGATAATTGTTAGAAATTTGGTAGGGTGAAATTGGTGATAATTCACATTAGTAAGAAGATCAATATTAATAAGACTTTGACACAACTTGTGTACTCCTCCTCTCTTAACTTAATATTGTAAGCACAGAGTATGTACACTTTCATTTTTTTATTTAATAAAAAAAAGGAAAAGGATAAATAATCCAATTAAATGATGGGCAAAAGAGATGGACAGACTCTTCTTTAAAGAGGACAGTCAAGCAGCCAAAAGACACATGTGGATATGCTTATGATCATTAGCTATTGTGGTGGTCAGGACTGTGTCAACTTGGCTACTCCATATTTGGCTGCTATATCAAATGGCAAGGCATGGCTTGTGGTGGCTTCCTGCCCCTCAGCTCTCATCTCTCTGCCTTCCATCACCTACAGCCAATCTGCTCTCCTAGCCAGCAGCTCCTGCTCTCTTCTGGCATATGGTTCCTGGACCTGAACTAGTAGCTGTTGGATTCATCAACCTTTACAGCTGGCGCTTGAGAGTCCTGTTCCCTGAACTGCCAATCCTCAGTTTGCCAGCCTCTGGAGCTCCATCTAGCCACTAGCTTGGGACCCACCAACCTACACAACTGGTGATTTAGAACTCTGATCTCTGACCTGCTGACCTTGGGTTCACCAGCTCCCCTGGCCACATGAGGCTTGTGACAGGACTTGGGACCTTCAGCTTCTGTAATTGTGTAAGCTGTTTCCTTCATATATAAATATTTCCTTGTACTTTGTATATAAATCTTTCCTTGTGCTTTGTATATAAATCTTTCCTTGTACACATACATGTTACTGGCTTTGATTCCCCAGAAAACCCAGCCTAAGACAGCTATTAAAGTAATTCAGATCAAAACTATGATGAAATATCATCTCACTCCAACAAGGTTGGCCATGATCCAAAAAACATAAAACAACAAGTGCTGAAGAGGCTGTGGAGAAATTGGAACTCTCCTACACTACTGGTTGGATTGCAAAATGGTACAATCTCTTTGGAAAGCAATCTGGTGCTTCCTTAAAAAGCTGGAAATAGATGTACCATTTGACCCAGTAATCCTACTGCTTGGAATATACACTGCAGAAGCAAGGGCATTCACACGAACAGATACATGCACACCAATGTTTATTGCAGCACAGTCCACAATAGCAAAAGCGGAATCAACCTAGATGACCAACAACAGATAAATGAATAAACAAATTATGATACATGTACTCAACGAAACACTATGCAATGGTAATGAAGAATGATGATTTCAGGAAGCATCTCATAACCTGGTTTCTATTGGAAGACAGTATGTGAGTGAAATCAGTCAGCAGCACAAGCACAAATATTGTATGAGACCCCTACTATAAGGACTTAAAACCAGACTCATGTTCAGAAGAGAAGACTCTTTGATGGCTGCAAGGGAGGGAAGTAAGGGAGGGAGAGGGCTCGTTATAGATTAGATAGTTGATAGAAATTTGGTTGGGTGAAATCAGTGACAGCACACATTAGAAAGAAGATCAGTTTAAATGGACTTCAACATAACCTGAAAGTTCTTCCAATCTTAACCCAATATGGCAAGGACAGAGTAGCAGGGGCAGGGGTCCAGGGGCCATGCTCTCAGGGGACATCAAGCCCAATCGGCATAACTAGCCTATTGTTAAGAGGGTCTTCTTCACCTCATATTGGTGAGTGGTGTCTGGGGTCTTAAAAGCTAGCAAGCTGTCACCTAAAGTACACCAAATTGTTCCAGCTCAGCAGGAACAGATGATCACCAAGGACCAAAACAACATAGGTGAAAGAGATCCCAGAAGACAGAAAGACTGACATGAATGGGTGACTATGTCAACATGCAACTGGAAGAACCAGACAGTACCTGGCCACCTCCAGTGACAGCTGTGATGGGGACCACAGAGTGGAGTCCCAATGGCAATACAAGAATAAAAGGAGTTGCACCATGAGGACTTCACTAAAATTGATGACTGAAACTGATAGTCTGAAAGCCTTGGGGTTCCCCTGGAAGCATGGCCTGTGGACCCAATGCTGTCCCTGATCATAAATCATTACTGAGGTCAACTTCTCATACAGAAGTGGATTGGACTTGTTGGCACACAGTGACAATATCGTGTGTGCACTTTATGGTTCTATGTTTGTCATGGGTTGAATTGTGTCCCCCAAAAAATATGTGCAGCCGTGTGGCTGGGACATGACTCCCAGTATCTTGTGACTGTCCTCCATTCTGTGGTTTCACTAAACTGTATGCTAAAGGGGCTGTAAATTCCTGCATAGGATTACTTCCTTGCTCCACTGTAGGGGAAGTTTCCCTGGAGTGTGGCTTGCCCCATCCTTAAGCTTTTCAGCCTGCAAGAGATAAAAGGAAAGAGAAACAGGAGAGTGGGGAAACTCGCACCATCAAGAAATCTGCACCAGGAGAAGACCGAGTCCTTCAGACCTGAGGTTCCTGCGCCAAGACACTCCCTGGACAAAGACTGATGCAATATCAGACTTTTCCTCCAGAGCCTACAAGGGGAAAGCCTTTCCCTGAAGTGGACACCCTGAATATGGACTTGCAACCTACCGGACTGTGTAAGAATAAACCTTCCTTTGTTAAAGTCGTCCACTCTGCGGTATTTCTGTTAGAGCAGCCCTAGCTGACTAAAACAATGTTGCTATAGGATGTTGTCCTAATGGCCTCTTAATAGAGGGGAGTGAAGAGGGTGGAGAGGAGGGGCCAGGAAATTATTAGGAGGATATGACTTGTACGGAACAGAAAGGAAGAGGGTGCTGTCACCAGGCAAGTATAGCAGTAGGAGCTGCACATAGGCAGGCATGCACATTTAAACTGGATTGTACACTTCACTCAATCACAATAAAAAAAAATTACAAAAAATGGGCAAAGTGTATGAATAGACATTTCACCAAAGAAGACATCCATGTAGCTGTCAGATACATGAGGAAATGCTCACAATCATTAGCTATTGTTGTTGCTGTTGTTAGGTGCCATTGAGTCAGTCCTGACTCACAGCGACTCCATGAACAACAGAACGAAACCCTGCCTGATCTTACTGCATGTTCACAATCATTTTCATGCTTAAGCACATTGTTATAGACACTGACAATACATCTTGTCAAGTGTCTTCCTCTATTTTGCTGATCCTCTACTGTACCAAGTATGATGTCCTTCTCTAGGGACTGATCTTTCTGGACAACATGTCCAAAATGTGTAAGATGAAGTCTTGCTTCCAAGGAGCACTCTCGTTGTACTTCCAGAACAGACCTGTCTGTTCTTTTGGTGGTCCATGGTACATTCAATTTTCTTCTCCAACACCACAATTCAGAGGTATCAATTCTTCTTCTGTCTTCTTTGATTGTGGTCCAGCTTTCGCATGCATATGATGTGACTGAAAATACTATGGCTTGGGTCAGGTGCACTTCAGTTTTCAAGGTGACATCTTTATTTTTCAGTACTTTAAAGAGATCCTTTGTGGCAGATTTATGAATTAATCCCTCTTGATTTTTTGACTGCTGTTTCCATGGGACTGTGGACCCAAGTAAAATGCAATCTTTGACAACCTCAACGTGTCTCCATTCATGACAATGTTGCTTACTGGTCCAGTTGATTGGTTCTCTTAGCTGATAGGAGAATGTTCTGCCCTTGCAATTCTGAGCAGATTGTGTCAATTGTGTATCTTAGTGGAGAGGAGGAGTAAACATAAAGTGAGCAGTCCTCACTTGTCTGTCAGTGGAGGCTAGCTTGTTGCTGTGATGCTGGAAGCTATATGACTGGTATTTAAGTACCAGCAGGGTTACCCATTGTAGACAGGTTTCAGCTGAGCTTCCAGACTAAGACAGACTAGGAAGAAGGACCCAGCAGTCTACTTCTGAAATAATTAGCCAGGGAAATCCATTAATGTCTTGAATGTCATCAAAATGTCTTCCTTCAATATTTTATTTACCTTCAGGTAAAGAAAAAAGTCATTGGGGGCCAGATCAGGTGAGTAGAGGGGCTGTTCCAATACAGCTTTGTTTGTCATATAAATACTCCCTCTCAGACAACTACACAATGAAGTTCGTGAAAGCGCCACTGTGCGCCATGGCCATTCCACAAAGAGTTCCAAAATTACTCTGAAGGGTAGACTAGACACTGGCACCAGTGCATAGCTTCCCCAGGGGAATGCTTCAAAGGTAATCATAATAATAGTCACTAATGAGATATGCAGCACTTAGAACAATTAAATTCATGGAGTTAATTGTCCAACCTCTTATGTCAACACGAGACCAGAAGAACTAAATGGTGTTCAGTCACCACCAATGACAGCACTGAGAGAGGGCACAATGTAGAGTCCATGATGTAGCAGGAGAAAATGGGGGTACAGATCTAGAACTCTATTGAAAGAACAGACTTCGTGGGCTGACATCCTGAAGGATCCTCTGAGAACATGGCTCCTGGACTCACTACTTGCCCAGAGCAGAAACCAGCACATTAGCTGACTCTCCAGGCAAAAGTGGACTGAACTGTAACATACAGTGATGCAGGTGAAGTGTGTGCTTCTTGGCTTATATGTACACATGAGGCTCTCAGAGCGGCTCCTGTCTAGAGGCAAAATGGGAGGGTGGAGAGGACAGGACAGGAGTTGATTGAATAAATACCTGAAGTGCAGGGTGGAAAGGAGTGTGCTGTCACATGATTGAGAGAAGTAGAGTTGCACAGAACTAGGGTGGGGAAGGGTAAATGGAAAATTGACTTGGATTGTAACCTTTCACTTAAGGCACAATAAAATGTTTTAAGAATTAAAAAAAGTAAACAAAATGGAGTCTTATTTTATCATAATCAAGGTTAGAAACTCAGTGGTCTCTCTGTATTAGCTGAAACAAACCAGACAAATATTCATTAGAATAAGTTGAGATAATTTACAAACGAAAACAAAGAGCTGCAAATCAGAGAGGTTACTCGTTATCTCTTTTATATACTGACTGATGAAGACAAAAAGCAAGCTTTTCATCTGATTTCTATCCCTTTCCTGTTTTATCCAATGCCTCTAGACCCTTCAGCATTAATTTTAAGGCATATCTTTTGACGAATAATTCTCTTGGTTTCCTTTCAGGTAAAAATGTGTTATCTGTGAAGTTCATTTTCATTTGATACTGACTCTTCTTTGTTGGGCCATTTTTCTTACCCCTTTAGTGATATTGCTTTTCTGTACTTTCTCCTTCCATGACTTCTAATAAGAAATAAGTAATTTAGAATTATTATTTCCCTATGGGAGATGTTATTTTCCTCTAGCTGCTTTCAATACTTGTTTCTTTCTAGGTTTGCCTTGGCCCCACCAACAATGTTCTACAAACAGCAGAGTCCTGTCTCACTTTTTCTTCTTCTGTAGTGTTGGAGCACTGACTTGGCTGGGTGCCACTGGCACAAGGCTGGGGTGAAGCAGAATGGATGTGGTAATGCTTTGCTTGGCTTCATTCTGCCTCTGTTGTGACACGTAGAGTGGAAGTTAGATGACTTCTAGGCGCTCATGCTAGAATTGAAGACTGTTTTTATGTTGCTATTTGGCAAGTGGAACAACCATTCTGGCACACAATTCTCGCTGAGATCCTTCTCCAGGAGGAAGTTGACTTCTCTAAAGCCTTTTAAAAAAATAAAATAAGTTTGATTTCTTTGTGCCTGTTCGTGGTTCTGGTTTACCGTCATCTGTATGCAGCACCCTGTCTTGGATACACAGGGGACAAAACACAGGCTTATGGAATTCATCATCCTGTTCTGGATGAGGACTGCAAAAATTCCAACACTGTTAAACCACACAGATGGACCTCACATATGATTTTCTTGATGCTTTTGGTGCATTTACCTTGTGTATCCATTCCTTCTTGAAAGTGTCTTGTTTCACTCCTGTAACTTTGTTTCCACATCTTTATCTCTTATTCCTTGTTAAACTCCTTTGCTGTGTTTCCTCTATTGAAGATCAGTGAATTGTCAGTTTCAGAAGATTCTAGTGGATAGTGGTTTTATAAAAACTTGCTAAATTTTTCTTTAAAAAAATTAGTGCTTTTTCCTTTAAAAAGTGAACTTCCTAATACTCTGCATGCACAACTTAGACAACTTCACATTGTTTTTTGAGATTTAGAGAAAGTGGATCAAAATTACAAATTGGTTCAGTTGTCTTTTACATGTAGAGCAAGACAAGAAACTCACCATCTCCAGTTTTTTTGAAAAGCAAATTAGGCAATATTTTATGAAAGAAAAAAGTTAACTAGATTCTAAATGATTATAGATTCAAAATATTTTTGACAATGAGTAGTTTTTTATAGCAAGGTCAATAACAAAAGGAGTCTAATAAAATTTGTGATGTGGCATGTTAAAATTAGCTGTGATTTGTTCTTATCTGAAATGAAATAAAAATTCTATTTACCTTTTACGTTCAGTTCTCCATTTGACTATGACAGCAGTGTAGATTACGTTAGGTTCTAGTAATAACATTAGCAAATTACAGGTATACATTTCTGGGTTAAAATAATCTAGATTCAAACAGGTTAGATTATCAAAAGACGTAGCATTTCACAGTAAATAATAAGTCCTTTGCAATCATAAAGCACAGGACTGTTGATCCTTCATTGTTACCTTTTACAGTGGTTTGAAAAAAATCAAAACAAAATCATTGTTGGAACATTGGATACAGATAGTAAATTCACCTTTCATATTCTGATTAACAAATACAAATTCATTAAAATACATAAGCAATTTACAAACCTCTTAGAGAAATCAAAGAGATTCAGTGAGAACAAATTATTAAGAAGTAAGACATTTTATACTTCATGATTTCAGTGTACTGATATCTAAATTCTTTCATCTTCTAGGACTGCTGTTCCTTTAACTACAACCTTTGTTTAAGAATGAAAATAAGACTCACTATTCTTTTCTTCCAGTTCCTCTAAAATACAACAAAAATACAATATATGAAAGGACAGATAGAAGCAATTTACAAAGGAAGTAACAGTTCAGGAAAATCAGTTGACTCATGGATAAAGCCTTTAAAAAAAATTTAATGTCAAGGCACCTGCGTGTTTCATTCATATATTCAAGAATTAACATGCTTTAATTATATGACTTGTTTTTATGTTAAGTTAAAAAGCCTACCTTTCTCTTTCTTCAATTTATCCCAACATAAAATTTCCTAAAAATTTTGGAAAACAGAATGAGCTGAAATGCATATAAGAGCAATCAAGAGGGTTCTCGCTCATGACTATTCTCATGGTATAGAATAATACTGTTCCACACCGTTTTCAAATATATGACCCTTGGAAAACAGATTCCCAGGCATTTTTTCCAAGGTGCAATTGATTCTAAATATTTATTTTTTTTGAAAACATATCTTTTTTCTTTAGATAGCTCATGGTACATTCAATATTACTTGCCAGCACCAGAACACAAAAGCATCAATTCTTCTATGAACTCACTGCTATGAAGTTGATTCTGACTCATACGGGCCCTGTAGAAGCAGAGCATGGTTTCCAAGGAGTGTCTAGTGAATTAAAACTGCTAGTTTTTTGTTTTGCAGCTGTAGTGCTTACTCATTGCATTACCAAGGTGTTTGATTCCGCTTCAGTCTCCTTTATTCTTTGCCTAACTTTCACAAGCATGTGAGGCAACTGAAAACAAGCTTGCTTCGGTCAGCTGTACATTAGCTCTTAAAGTGGCATCTTCACTTCTTTTTTTTTTTATTATGACTCAGTGGAAATGTACATTCCCGTATAAACTTACATGCCCACCTATACGCAGCTTCCACTGTTCTCCTTGCCCGGTGACAGCACACTATTCCTCTCTGCTCCATACACATCTCATCTTCCCAACAGTCTTCTTTTCCCTCCTCTCCACCCACTCTCCTTCCTCCAGCCAGAGGTCAGCTGGATGATACCCTACAGAGGCATAGAACCATAAAGTGCATCCAATATATGGTCACTCTGCATCACCAAATCCAATCCATTTGTGTCCGAAGAGCGGACCTTCTTTATGATTTATGGGCAAAGGCAGCATCAGGGCCGGGGACCATGCTCCCAGGAGAACCCCGAAACCACTGGACCATCAGTTGAGGTCTTTAAGTGGAGATCTCAGGGTGCACGCCTTTTTATTCTTGTGTTGCCAGTGAGACTCAACTTAGTGAGCTCCATCGAAGCTATCACCGGTGGTGGCCAGGCACCATCCAGTTCTTCCGGTCCCAAGTCGATGTAGGCACGCACTCATGTGGATCTCTCTAACTTGTGGGTTGTCTTTACCCCATGTCATTTTGGTCCTTGGTGATCATCCTTTCCTGCTGAGTTGGGACCATTTTCTGTGCCCTCGGATGGCAGCTTAGCAGCTTTTAAGACCCCAGACGCCACTCACCAATGAGGGGTGCAGAGAGCCCTCTTAGCAAAATGCTAGTTGTGCCAGTTGGCCTTGATTTCGCCTAAGAGCATGGTCCCCTGCCCCCTGCCCCAGCTACTCTTTCCTTGCGATATTGGGTAAGATGGAACTTCTAAACACTTTCAAGAGGTCTTTTAAGGCAAATTTGTCCAACTCAGTTTGTCATTTTATTTCTTGAAAGCTCTTTCTGTGGACATTGATTGTGGATGCAACAGATTCCTTGCCATCACAAAGCTTAGGACTGCTGATCTCTATAACTTTTCATTAGCTGTGAGTTTGAAAGTCATCTTTTCTTTCCTTTCTTTACTCTGATTAACTAACATAAATTCATAAAATAAATAAGCAATTCACCAGTTACCAAAGAGGTTCAGTGATACTAAATTCCTAAGAAAAATGGCATTTTCTGCTGTATAATGTCAAGGCACTGATCTCCACACCCTTGTATCATTTAGAAGTTTCACTGGTTCAGTTACATACTTTGTATATGGATGAAAATGACAATCTCACCTTTCACTTCTTTCAGTGTCTCCAAAATAAACAAATAAATAACAAAAGCACAACACTGTGTTAAAGACCAAAAAGAAACAATTTACAAGGAATTAACAGAAACCCAGTAAATGAGGTTACTCATGGTCAAAACATTTTTTGTACCTTTAATGCCAACATACCCACAGGTTCCATTTAAACATCAAAGAGAAACATTCCTTCCATATGCTTTCTTTTGTGTGAAGACAAGAAGCTTCCTTTTCTCTCTTCATTTCTCTCAAAAACAAATCTCATAGATGTTTAGAAAATTTTAAAAAAATGCATTAAAATTCATTAAAGACAGAAATGACGCAAAATGCAAATAGGGTAGCTGAATTTCAAATAGATTGGTTTACAAAAACAAAATCAAACCCATTACCAGAGCAGAACTGCTCCATGGGTTTCCAAGGATTCAAACTGCTGAGCCTTTGATTAGCAGCTGAGCTCTTTAACCACTGTACTACACTATACTGAAAAATATTAATTCTGCATAATATAAAAGTACTGATAACTTTGTCTTCAAATTGTTTAAAATGATTTTTATTCTAATTTGTCCTAATCAAAATGAGAAACTGAGTGTTTTTTCCATTTCCTCTGAGAAACATATTAGCTAAATGTCTATTACAGTAAATTGAGACAATATACAAATGAATTAAAACAGCTTCAAATCAGTCAGGTACTCATGATATCCTTTGTGTATGGATAAGATGAAGAAACTTCCCTTTCCCTGTCTTCTTTTCTACCAAACAGGAAACTGGAATGTAATTCAATAGACATTTTTCTTTCTGAGGAACCAACCATCCTTCTGTCTGTCATCTAGTCCCTTTAGTATAATTTCTTTTCAGTACAGAACTTCTTTTAGCACTTCTTACTATGTAAATCTTCCAGGAAAAATTCTATTAGCTTTCTTTCATGCAAGAGTGTCTTTATTTTGCCTCATTCCTGAAGTTTATTTTCACATAATATAGAATACTTTGCTGACAGTTCTTTTCTTACAGTACTTTAACAGTTAATTCACTGTGTTTTTCTTCCAGAATTTCTGATGTGAAACCTGCTGTTACGGAAATATTGTTCTCAGGTATGAAATGTGTTGTTTTCAGGATTGTTTTCTGTAACTCTGGCTTTTAGTATCTTGATTGTGTTACGTCTTAGCATGATAGTATTAGAGTCTATTCTAGGTAGGCTTCCCTTAGCTTTTGAACCTTAAACTTCCATCAAATTTGAGGAACTTCTTCATTCTTTCTTCTGATACTTATGACCTAATTTTCTTTTTTCCTTCTATGAGTTTTTGTAGTATGTGTATTAGAATGTTTGGTTTGGTTCCACAGGTCCCCAAAAGTTTGCTCATTTTAAAATATATTTTCTCTCTATTCTTCAGACAAGAAACTTTTATACTGTATTCAAGTTTTCTGTTTGGCCCTTGTTATTTCATTTTCACTGTAGATCCAATCCAGCTGTTTTAGAAATTGGAATATCATATATTTTTATTCCTAAAATTGTGATTTGGTACTTTCTAATTTGTGTTTCTGAATGTGAATTTCCTTTCCACTCTTTTCAAAACTATTTTCCTTTATCTGAAATTGTAAAGTTCTCATAGTCTTTCTTTCTTATTGTTTTATTATTTTTCTTTGCACATACAGCCCTGTTTAAAATTTCCTCAAATTCATCTAATGGTGAGATCCTATCTAGCTATAGTACAATATCATATCAGTACAAATTCATATTAACATAATTTTGTTAACTAAGCAATCGTCTTTATTCATTTTTCATTATATCCATTTTTTCTTAATTATAATTATGTTTGTTTATAGTAGTATATAATTTTCCCCAAGTATATATTTTTGTTACTGCCACTGAAAACTGGATACAGAACTATACCAGTCCTAGTACATGCAACAAAAAAGACATCCGGGCCAGTCCCTGTCAGCTGGACCAGACATGCTTCACTGTAGCTGAGTAACTGACCCTGCTTATTGGACAAGAAGGTGAAAAGTATTCTGACCACAGACAAGCATACAACAAAGAATGCACAGTCCACCTGCTCTGACATAACTATATAAAACAAAATAACAAAATTAAAAAACGTATCTATGATCAATAAATGAAAAAAAAAAGTACTGGATGCCCAAGAGATGGCAAACAATATCAAACTTACTTAAAAAAAAAAAAAAGAAAGAGAGCAAGAGAGAGGAAGGAAGAGAAGGAAAAAAAGAAAGAAAGAAAAGACGGAGAGGGAGGCAAGGAGACAGTAAGGCAGAAAAAACAGGACAGAATGGTTACTGTAAGTATCCATAAAAAAGCAGCAGAGGACTTTCCAGCAAAAATAAAAATAAAAAACTACAACTACTGTCAAAGATGTCAGCAAAACTGCAGATAAACAGTTGGATACAGCCCTGAGGAAAATCTAAGAAAAAAGAACAAAAGATAATGAAGAAATTCTGATAGTTATGTGGATTACAGTCAAAAGCAAAAATTTATTCTTGAATGGCATTCCAGAATAGAGGGAGGGTGGGGGGCATGGAAAATACAGAGAGGACCATTAATGAACTGCTGACAGAAAACTTCCATAATGTCATGAAAGATGAAAGGCTGACTATCCAACAAGCTCAAAGAACCCAATACAATATAGACCCTAGAGGAAAATCACAAAGGCATGTCATAAATGCAGTCACTAAAATGAAAGACAAATTAAAATTCTGAGAACTCAAGAAAAACAAAAAGTCTAGAGCAGAAGCATAAATTAGGCAGAAACTATGCAGGCAAGAAAACAGTGGGATTATATACATGAAAACTCTGGAAAAAAAACTTTGAAAAAAATTTATCAACCAAGAATAATATATCCTGCAATATACTCATTCAAATACTGTGGTAAAATTTAAATATTTCCAGATACAAAGAAATTAGTGGATATATGAAAACAAAGCCAAACTTAAAAGAATTGTTAAACTTTCAGTCTGAGAACAAATAACATCAGACCACAACCTGAAAGCAGGATACAAACCTGTACCAGCTGGATATCAGTGTAGGCAATGAATCAAAAAATTACAACAGAAAATCAGAAAGGTTTATCTGTAAATGACAACAATGTCAGAACAAGACAAAATAAACACTGAAGGTGAAGAACTTTCTAATGGAGTGGATGGTAAGGTGATACCAAGTACTAAGAGACTGACTCAAACCTAAGAAGATAAGGGTAAATATCAAGGTAGCCACAAAGAAAGTTAATACACCTAAAAAACAAAATAGAGAAAAAAGTTTCAATGAAAACAAAACAAACGAAATTAAAAAAAGATTCAGACTAAAGGAATTCAGCACAAGAGAGTAAAAGGAACCAAGAAAATGTTACTACCACAAAAAAAAGCACTACAAAATGACAGCAGTAAACGCATACCTATCAATAATTACGTTGAATGTAAATGGCCTAAAAGTCTCCATAAAGAACAGAAAGGATAAAAACAAAAGCCAGGGTCCATCAATACTCTATTTACAAGAGACATACCTTAGAAACAAAGACATACATTTATTAAAAAATAAAGGATGGAAAAACATTAAAAATATATATATGTATATATCAAGCAAATAGCTACGAGAAAGAGCAGGAATGATAATGCTAAGCAAAATCCACCATAAAACACAAAGAAGGCAACTATATAGTGATTAAAGGAACAATCCATCATGCAGACTTAACCATAATAAACATCCATGCAACCAATAATAGGGCTCTAAAATACAGAAATGTATTTATGAAGCTTCTTGATTTGAATTTCTTTAGGCTTATTCTGTTTGGAGCTTAATGATGTTCTTGAATCTGTAGGTTTATGCCTTTTACCACAATTTTTTTCTATATTTTTGTCAACTCTGCTCTTCTACCTCTCAGTCTAATAGCTTAATCATACAAATGTTAGATCTCTTCTAATAGTCCATAGATCTCTGAGTCTCTGTTTCCTTGTATGTTGTTATTTTTCATATTCAAATTAGTTAATTTTATCGATTTTTGATTTCAGTTTTTTCACGTCTGTCATCCCCAGTAAACTAGTGAAGCAATCCAATGACTTTCATTCACTTTATCATATTTTTTATTTCTATACTTTTCCTTTTTCATACTCTATTTCTTTTTTTTATTTTTTATTTATTGCGATTGAGTGAAAGTATACAATCCAATAAAAACTTGCATGCCTGCCTATGTGCACCTTCTACTGCTCTCCATGACTGGTGATGCGTCATATCCTCCTAACAATCTTCCGTTGCCTCCTCTCCACTCTCTCCACCCTCTCCTCTCAGAGGCCAGCAAGACAACATCCTATGTATTCATAGAACCGTAAAGTGCACACACAATACAGTCACTCTGTGTCACCAAGTCCAATCTGTTCCTGTCTAAAGAGTTGACCTCAGCAATGATTTATGGACAGGGGCAGCATCAGGACAAGCGGCCATGCTTCCAGGGAAATCCCTAGGCCTGTGGGCCATCAGTTGTGGTCTTTTAGTGGAGTTCTCAAGGTGCACCCCTTTTCATTCTCATGTTGCCAGGTTAAGACTCAACTTTGTGAGCCTCATCAAAGCTATCACTGATGGTGGCCAGGCACCATCTGGTTCCTCCGGTCACATACCGATTTAGTCACCCACTCATGTTCTATTTCTTGAAGGAGTCTTTGAGATTCATCTGTTAACCTAGAGATCAGTGGTCCTAACCCACCAGATGTCTTCAGAAAAAAAGATAAGGCAGTCTGTTTCTATAAAGACTGACAGCCTTAGAAACTGTGGGGGCAATTCTGTTCTGCCTGTGTTATTGCTACGAGTCTGAATTGACCTGGTGGCAACAGATTTAGGTGCCACATATTACATTTTCTTACAAACAAAAAAAATTTGTCTCTACAAAAAAACTAAACGTATTTTTACATAATCTGTGGGAAACAGTTCTTAAATTTTATAAATGTCTTGTAGAGTCACACTGAGTCAAAATCTACTTGACAGCAATGGATTTAGTTAAATTTCTTTTTGAGCTTCTCTGCTGTTTTAAAAGTGCTCAATTGTTCAGTGAAACATTTGTTAAATTTCAGTTCTCACATCTTTGTCGTATAATTTCAACATATGAGTCATCTCAGTGCTTGATATTGTCTTTCTAACTCAAATGGTGATTGTCTTCATTCTTCACATGACGAGAGACATTCCATTGTATCCCAGAAAATTTTTGGATTAAGCTGTGAATCACTAAACTTATTTTCTTTTCTTCATAAGCACATAGTCATCCTGCATTCATGTCAGGAAGTGGGGAGGACAATTATTTACAATTCCTTGTTGAAATCTTCTGGTACCGCCTGGTAGAGAAGCTGAATGTTGACTTACTGCCTAATTGCCAGTTTTTAGAGTAGACTTTCAGCTCAGCTTGTCCCATTAACACTTGCCTTAAAAAAATGGGGGAAGGAGGAGAACTGTGTCACACCTTCTACTGATCCTGTGTTGCAGTGCTAGCTCTGCTAAGCTCCACTGACCCTAAGGCAGAGGGAAAACAGGATATCCACTAGTAGCATCTCAAATGGCCTCATTGTTGCCACCTCTGGGTAACAATGAAACTGGAGTGGAAGGCTGTTTTTCTGATATTTTTCTCAAATAAGGAAAATATTGTCAAACATTTTTTGTTGATGTTGTTCTGCTAGGCCACTCATTTCCTTATTCTTTTTCTAGAAAGAGAAAGTTTTTTCAGAGCTTAAAAAAAATCTTTTTTACCTCACGTTGACTGTTGATGGTTCTGATTTATAGGCACCTGTAACACTCCATCTGGGATATATGGGAGAAAAATCAAAAGCCCAAGGAATTCATCATTGTAGTGTTCTTCAAGTCCCAAGACTCCCAAGCAAACTACTTTCTTTTCATCTTTCGGAATGTTCATGTGCTAGTTTATTGTATAGCGCCCAAGGATTTTTAATTGTCAGAGAGAGAACAAAGGATGAATGAGGCTATCTCATCTTGGCCTTAACAGGAAGATGGAAAAATAACAGACTGTAAAGATTTCTTTTCTTTACAGCAATTCATTTGTTATAAGGGAATTTCTTTTAAGGAAAATTAAGCTTCTTGTTATAAATCAATTCAGATTTTCTGTTTCTCGTTGATTCATGTATGGTAGTATTTCACTTTCTGGGAATTTGTATGTTTCATATACTTTGCCAACTGCATTGGCATATAGTTGTTAATAATATTTCCTTATAGATCTTTCAATTTAGAGGGAGAAATAATTATATTCCCTTTTACTTATCTAAATCTTCATGGTGTGTGCCTTGTCAACCTTTTTTCTTGCTTAGTATAACCCACCAACCCAAAACCCAAACCTGTTGCTGTCGGTTGAGTTCTAACTCATAGACAACCTGTAGGACAGAGTAGAACTGCCCCATAGGGTATTCAAGAAGCAGCTGGTGGATTCAAATTGCCAACCTTTTGGTTACCTATGAATCTCCTAACCACTGCATCACCTAAGGGCTTGTTAACTTTTTGTTGTTGCTGTTATTTTCAAAGATCGAAATCTTGGCATTACTGATATTTTTCCTTTTTTTTATTTAATACTTCAGTAATTTTCTCTTCAATTTTATTGTTTCTCCCTTCTTGCATTTGCTTTGGTTTGCTTTTATTTATCTTGATTTTTAAGATGAAGTCTTAGCTTGCTGATTTGAAATCTTTATTTTGTAAGATAGGTGTTTACAGCTATAAATTGCTCTCCACTGTTTATCCTGGTAGTGTAGGGGTTAAGTGCTGTGGCTGCTAACCAAAAAGCCAGCAGTTCGAACCCACCAGACCCATCTTGGAAACACTATGAGGCAGTTCTACCCTGTTCTATTGGGTTGCTGTGAGTTAGAACAAAGTCAAAAGTGTTGAGTCTGAGTTGGATTGGGTTTACTGCTTTGCTGGTGTTTCATGAATTTTATTCCGCTGTGTTTTTGTTTCCACTGAGATCAAAATATTCTTCTTTCATAATTTCCTTTTGACAGATGAGTTATTCAGCAATACATAGATTAATTTTCCCCAAATTTGTGGCTTGCCCTAATATCTTTCTGATGTTGATGCGTAATTCAACTCCATTATGTTCAAAAACATAGTCTGCATTACTTCAATCCTTTTACATTTATAAATGTTTGTTTTGTGCAGTAGAATACAGCCTACCCTTCAGAATGTTCTTATGTGAAAGTTTACAATTCAAGTCAGTTTCTCTCACAAAAACTCATTGTTAAGTGACCCTGGTTGCTCTCCCCACACCATGACAGTACATTCCTCTCTGCCTTGTATTCCCTGTGGCCATTCAACCAACCTCCTATCCCCCTCTGCCTTCTGATCACACCTCTGGAGGGGAGATGCCCAGTTAGTCTCCTGTATCAACTTAAGTCAAGAAGCACACTTTTCACCAGTATCATTATATGTCTTATAGACCAGTTCAATCTTTGTCTGAAGCATTGGGTGTGGAAATGGTTTAATTTCTGAGCTAACAGAGAGTCTGGGAACCATATCTTCCCAAGATCTTTCAGTCTGTCAAATCATCAAGTCTGGAGTTTGAGTTCCCTGCCCCACATTTTTCTGTCTCCATCAGGAATTCTTTGTTGAGTTCCCTGTCAGGACAGGCATCAGTGGTAGCCAGGCACCATCTAGTTCTTCCTTTCTCATCCTGATGTGATCTCTGGGTTTTGTGGCCCCTTTCTTCTCTTGGGTCCATATTTTCCTTATTTCCTTATTCCTTCTTTCCCCTTTACCCCAGGTGAGTTGGAACAAATTGATGCTTCTTACATGGCCTCCTGTTAGCTTTTAAGACCCCAGATGCCACTCACCAAAATGGGACGCAGAACATTTTATTAATAAACTTTGATGTATCAATTGACCTAGATGTCCATGGTACCCAGACCCCTGCCCCTACCACCCTGCCCCTCAAAGTATTTGGTTACATTTAGGAAACTTCTTGGCTTTGGATTTAGTCCAGTTGTGCTGACTTCTGTATTGTGTATTGTCCTTTCCTTCTACTAGAATATTACTTGTCTGCTATGTAATTGCTGAGTACCCCTCTCTTTCATTCCCCACCCTCGCAACCATCAAAGAGCATTCTCTTCTAAGTTTAAGCTTTTTCTTTTGAGTCTTATAGTGGTCTCATACAATATTTGCTCTTTTTCAACTAACTGATTTCACTCAGCATAATGCCTTTCAGATTGCTCCGTGTTAGGAAGTGTTTCACAAATTTAACTTTGATCTTTATCATTGCTTAGTATTCCATTGCGTGAATGTGTCATAATTTGTCCATTCATCTAGTGATGACCATTTAGGTTGATTCAAACTTTTTGCTATTTTGGACAGTGCTGTAATGAACATTGGTGTGCATGTATCTGTTCATGTAACAGCTCTTGTTTCTACAGGATATATTCCAAGAAGTGAGATTGCTGGATCTTGTGGTATTTTTATTCTAGCTGTTCAAGGAAGTGTCAAATTGATTTCCAAAGTGGTTGTACTGATTTAAGTTCCCAAGAGCATGCTGTAAGTGTTCTAGTCTCTGTACAGGTTTTCCAATGTTTGTTATTTCGTGGTTTTTGGATTAATGTCAGCCTTGTTGAAATGAGATGCTGTCTCATTGTAGTTTTGATTTTAATTTCTCTAATGGCTAGTGAGCACAAGTGTTTCCTCATGTATCTGTTAGCCACTTGAATGTCTTTTTTGATGGAGTGTCTATTCACATCTGTCCATTTTTTAACTGGGTGTTTGTCTTTTTGTTCTTGAAGTTTTGCAGTATCTTGTAGATTTTAGAGCTAAGACACTGATTGGATTTGTAACATCCAAAAGTTTTTACCCAGTCTCAAAATTGTACTTTTACTCTTTTGGTGAAGTCTTTGGACAAGCATAATGTTTGATTTTTAGGAGTTCCCTGTTACCTATTTTCTCTTCTGGTGTTTGTGCACTATTAGTGATGTTCTGTTTATGCCATATGTTAGGGCTCCCAGTATTGTCTCTATTTTTTCTTCCATGATTTTTTTCACTTCACATTTTATATTTAGGTCTTTGATCCATTTTGAGCTAGCTTTTGTGCATGATAGGGATATGAATCTTGTTTCATTTTTTTTTTGCAAATGGATAGTGAGTTGTGCCAGTACTATTCATTAGAGAGACTGTCTTTTCCCCAGTTAATTGAGTTTGGGCCTTTGTTAAATATCAGCTTCTCATAGGTGGGTGATTTTATGTCTAGATTCTCAATTCTGTTCTACTGGTGTGTGTATCTATTGTTGTACCAATACTGGACTGTTTTGACTATCATGGCAGTGTAACACATTCTAGAATCAGATAGTGTGAGGTCTCCCACTTTGTTCTTATCCAGTCAACACTTTACTTATCTGGAGCCTCTTCCTCTCCATATGAATCTTGTGATTTGTTTCTGAACCTACTTGAAAAATGTCATTGGAATTTGGATCAGGATTGCATTGCACCTACAGATTGTTTTTGGTAGAATAGGTGTTTTCACAATCTTGAGTCTTCCTATCCATGAGTAGGATATATTCCCCCACTTATATATGTCTCTTTTGGTTTCTTGTGATAGGGTCTTGTGGTTTTCTTTGTGTTTTTTTCACCCGTGGATAGATTTATTCTTAAGTACTTTATCTTTTGGGGATCTATTGTACATAATATTGACTCAGTGATTTCCTCTTTGATGATCTTTTTGTTAGTGTAGAAGAAAACAACTAATTCTTGTATGTTTATCTTGCAGCCTAATACTTTTACTGAACTCTTTTATTAATTCGAGTAGTTCTCCTGTGTATTCTTCAGAATTTTCTGTGTTTAAGAAGATCATATCACGTACAAATAGAAATACTTTTGCTTCTTCCTTACCAATTTTTGGCTGTCTTACCAATTTGAATTCCCTTTATTTCTTTTTCTAGCCTAGTTGCTCTGGCTAGAAGCCACAACACAATGTTAAATAAATGTAGTGACACAGGGCATCCTTGTATGTTTCCTGTTCTAAAAGAAAATGCTTTCACACTCTGTCCACGGAGGATTATGTTGGCTGCCGGTATAAATGTCATTTATTAGGTTGAGGAATTTCTCTTCTCTTCCTTCTTTGCTAAGAGTCATTAGCATGAATGGGTGTTGGACTTTGGCAAATGCTCTCTCTGCATCAGGTGATAAAATCATGTGGTTCTCGTCTTTTGTTTTCTTTGTGTGATCGATTACATTGATTTTTTTTTAAATGTTGAACCATCCCTAAATACCTGGTATGAATCCCACTTAGTCACAGTGAATATTTTTTTATATGTTCTTGAATTCTATTGAGTAGAATTTTGTTGAGAACTTCTGCATCTAAACTTATGAGAGACAGTGGTATGTAATTTTCTTTTTTCGTAATTGTGTTTAGTATCTGGGTTTTGTTATCAGGGTTATGCTGCTTCATAGAATAACTTTGAGACTATTCCATCCTTTTCTATGCTCTAAAATACATTTAGCAGTTGTAGTATTAGCTCTTGAAGCCATCAGGACCAGGGCTTTTTTGTTGGGAGATTTTTAATTATTTTTTCAACTTCTCCATTTGGTAGAGGTTTATTTAGTTGTTCTAACCAGCTTGTGTGAATTTAAATAGGTAGTGTGTTTCTAGAAACTTATCCATTTCCTCTAAGTTTTCAAATTTATTAGAGTACAATTTTTTCTAATGTTCTGTTACCATTTTTTAATTTCAGTTGAGTCAGTTCTTATATAACTCATTGCATTTGTTATTAGGGTTATTTGCATTCTCTCCTTTTTTTTTTTTTTTTTTGTTAGTTTGGCTAGTGGTTCATCAGTTTTGTTGATCTTTTCCAAGAACCAGCTTTTAGACTTGTTAACTCTTTCTATTGTTTTTCTATTCTCTAATTCACTTAGTTCTGCTATAATTTTTACTACTGCTTTCTTCTGTTACCCAAGAGCTTCTTTCTCTGCTCTTTTTTAACTTGTTCAAGCTGTAAGATTAATACCTTGATTTGGGCCCTCCTTCTTCTTGGATGTGTGCATTTATGGAAATAAATGGACACTTGAGCCCTGCTTTGGCTGTGTCCCAAAGGTTCTGGCAGGATGCGTTTTCGTTCTCATTTTATTCTGTGAATTTCTTTATTCTATCCATCCTTAATTTTTTTTCTGTAACCCAAAAGATTTTGCAGAGTGTTGTTCAGTTTGTATATGTTTAGGCTTTTGGTGGTCCCCGTCACCCACCCCTTGCTCTTGTTTTTCTGTTGCTGATTTCTGCTTTTATGGCTTTATGGTCAGCAAAAGATGCTTTGTGATATTTCAGTGCTTTGGATTTGTTATATAGCCTAGTATGTGGTCAATTCTGGAGAAGATTCCACATGGATTGGAAAAGAAAGTATACTTGGTTGTTGAGTGGCGTGTTCTTTATATCTATGAGGTCATGTTGGTTGATTTTGGCATTTAGCTCTTCCTTGTCTTTATCGAGCTTCCTTCTAGATGTTCTGTCCTTCACCAAAAGTGATGTATTGGAGTCTCCTACTATTATTGTGGAGCTGTATTCTACTTGTCTTTTTAGTTCTGTTAAACTTTATTTTATGTATTTAGGACCACTGTCATTAGGTACATAAATGTTTAATATGGTTTTGTCTTTCTGATGTACTGACTTATTAATCATTATATAATGCCTTTTCTTATCCAATGTTGTTTATTTTACTTTAAAGTCTGTTTTTATCAGAAATTAATTTTACCAATCCCATTATTTTTAAATGTTGTATACTTAGTAACATCCTCCCCACCACATCTTTTGAGTTTTATTTTTTGTGTGTCTTTAAGTCTAAGATGTGTCTTTTGTGATAAACATATAGAGAGACCTTGTTTTGCTTTGTTTTGATTTGATTTTTATCCATTTTACCACTCTCTGTGTCTTTTTGGTATATCTAATCCATTCACATGCAGCCTAATTATTGATAGGTATGACTTTAGTGCTGTCATTTTGATGACTTTTTTGGTTCATTGTTGACAGTTTCTTTGTTCCCTTAATTTTTTTTCTTTTTTTTTATTTAATATGAATTAAATAATTTAATATAAATTTACATGCCCACGTACATGCAGCTTCCACTGCTCTCCCTGTCCGGTGACAGCACACTATTCCTCTCTGCTCCATACATGTCTCATCCTCCCAACAGTCTCCTTTCCCCTCCTCTCCACCCACTCTCCTTCCTCCAGCCAGAGGTCAGCAGGATGATATCCTATAGATGTACAGAACCATAAAGTGCATCCAGTATATGGTCACTGCATCACCAAGTCCAATCCATTCGTGTCTGAAGAGTGGACCTTCGTTATGATTTATGGGCAAGGACAGCATCAGGGCCAGGAGACATGCTCCCAGGGGAATCCCAAAACCGCTGGACCATCGTTTGAGGTCTTTTAGAATGCACCCATTTTTATTCTTGTGTTGCCAGTGAGACTCCTCGCCGTGAGCTCCATCGCGGTTATCACTGGTGGTGGCCGGGCACCATCTGGTTCTTCCAGTCCCAAGTCGATGTAGGCACCCACTCATGTGGGTCTCTCGAACTTGTGGGTTGTCTTTGCCCCATGTCATTTTGGTCCTCGGTGAGCATCCGTTCCTGCTGAGTTGGGACCATTTGCTGTGCCCTCGGATGGCAGTTTGGTGTTCCCTTAATTTTATGTGCTGAGTCACTTTTCTTTATGTGTTTTCTTTTCTACTGTTTTTATTTTATGTTTACTTTCTGTTTTTCTTGTTTTTTATTTTGATGGTACAGTGTTGCTAATTTCCTTTGTGGTTCCTTTAGTATTAACCCTGTTTTTCTAAATCTGAACCTGTCTTTTATTTCTTTGTATTGCTTTGACTTCCTATCTATGTGAGAGTTCTGACTAAATTTTTTAGCTGCTATTTTTTTTTTTGTTAGGATGTTGTTGTTCTTTACACGATGACATCTCTGTTTCCCTATTTTCAGTGCTTTGTGTTTGATTTTGCTGATGAGGGAGTTGAATTTCCCTATATGGGTTGATATCTAGTTGCTCTCTCCTGTGTTCTGGCATTGAGTTGTTATCTGACATCATTGGTTTTCTATCCAAAGTACTCCCTTTAGTATTTCTTGTGATTTTTGTTTGTGTTTCGCAAATTCCCTAAATTACTGTTTACCTGGAAATGTCCTAATTTCATAATAATATTTGAGGGACAATTTTTCTGGATATATAATTTATGACTGATTTTTTTTTTCCTTCAAGGCTTTCTACAAGTCATCTCCTTGCCTTCTTGCCTGCATGGCTTCTGATGAGCATTCCAAGCTTAGTCTGAATGAATCTTCTTTGCAGACTATTTTTTGTTTATCCCTAGCCATTCTTAAATTCTCTCTTCATCTTTGGTTTTGGCAAGTTTGATTATAATATGACTTGATGTCTTTCTTTTGGAGTCACCCTTGTGTGGATTTCCATGAGTGTCTTCAAAAGATACCTTCTCAGCTTTCATGATGTCAGGGAAGTTTTCTGTCAAAAAATCTTCAACAATTTCCTCTGTAGTTTCTGGTACCCTTCCATGCTCCTATTATGGTACTTCAGTCATTCATAGGTTATTCCTCTTGATAGACTCTCACATATTTCTTAAGTTTTCTTCATTTTTAAAATTCTTTCATTTTTCCTCAAATGTTGGTGTCCTAGTGCTTCGTCTTCAGTTTCCACCACTGCCTGAATTCTGCTTCTTTGACTTTCTATTGAGTTGTCTAGTACTGAAATTTTATTGTTTATCTTCTGAATTTTTGTTTGCTGTCTATGGATTTTTGTAGGCTGTTCAATTTGTCATTATTCAGTTCTGTGTTTTGCCTGATTTCTTTTCTCTCTTGAAAAGTTTTGGATATTAATCTTTTGTTTTCTACTTCTGATAATTCTAGAAAGTTCATCTGGAAAAATTTATCTGATTCTCTGTTTTGGAAGCTTTTGGAAGCCATCCTGTTTTGCCTCTTTAAGTGATTTGACATTGAAGGTTGTTTCCAAGCCATCACTAAGTTGTTATGCTGACTTATTTTATGTTTCCTTATTGTGTTCTAGCTTCCTGTTTTGTTTTGAAATACCCAAATAGGATGACTGTGTAAGCCAGTTTGATTACTACTGCCTTTGAAGCTCTGAAGTCTGTTCACCAGGTCGTTAGAGCCATTACTGGGTATGTGAGCCCAGGAATCCATTACTTTTCTTAAATCCATTCAACTCAGGTATCCTGGTAGACAGTCATCATGTGTGTGGTGCAGGCTTTCCCCTACAGATCTAGATGGGCAGGGATGACTGGTTTAGGCACAAGTGTCTGGCTGCATGTACTGAGCAAAGTGGGAGGCTGATAGCTGCTGTTGAGTTCTGTGAATTTAGCATGCATCTGTTCCTTAAAAGGAAATTCTGGTGAGGTCGTGGTTAAGTGCTATGGCTGCTAACCAAAAAACCACCAGTTCAAGTCCACCAGGTGCTCCTTGGAAATTCTATGGGGCAGTTGTACTCTGCTTATAAGTAAGAATCTGCAATGAGTAAGAATCAACCCAACAGCAGTGGGTTTGGTTTAGTGCTACTTAGAAAGAGTAAGTGGGTCGGTTTTGCAACCAGATTATCGGTCCCAATGTTGTTGGCTTTAAGGACTAAGAGACACCACCTATTCTTGGACCACCATCATAGATGGCTAAGTGTTGTGGGTGGAGCCATCAGTCCTCAGTCCTCTGACATGGATAGGTGAGAACCCTGTTACTTTACCAGAGTGGTGACAAATGTCAGGAACCCACCTTTCTATCATACAACTGATATAGTAAAATTCAGGTTCAGATATATACCTTATTGTACTATGTTAATGAAGGCCTATGCTGCTATAGTGAGCCCACATAGCTCTACTCAGGGATGAAAGGCAACTCAAATTTTGTGGAATTCTTATGCTTGTACCCAGGCAAAGGAACTCCTCCTGCTCTGAGTTCCTGCTCAGTCTCTCCCACAGTGGAAAATGTATTCCAAATACCACTGCTTGCCTCACCACGTTTATTCTAGCCAGTTCACCTGCAAGGTGTCAGTTCCCACCAGCTCAGATCCACCCACTCCACAGGGCTTCTGGACTTTCCCTCCCCTGTCACTCAGCCCCATTTCTCCACTTTGCCTGTGATGTCCATGGCTCCTAGAATTTCATATATAATTAATTCATTTGGAGAGGAGAGTCTTTATTGTAAGAGGGATCGCAAGAAGTGTCTGACTACTCTGCCATCCTAACCTTGCCTCTTCCCAGAATTTTCTATGTGCACCTGAAAAGAATGAGTATTCTTATACTTTTCAACTACACAGTTTTTATTTCAAGTTTTTGTTAGTGTTTATCTCCTTATTGGCATTTTTTTAATTTAATGAGCCATCACTGTCCTACTTTAATTCTTTGTATATGGTTTCCTTTTGTCCCATGAATGCATTTATAATAACTTATTTAATACCTTTATCTTTTAAAAACAACGTCTAAATAGAGTTTTATACTCACTACCTTTTTTTGATGTGCACGGGTCACACTTTCTTATTCCTTTGTGTTTTATAGTTCTTGCTTGTAAAAAGAATCTCAAAACCATTATGTGGAAATTCTTAAAATCAGATTCCTTTCCCTCTCTAGAAATTGTTGTTACTGGGTTTGTCATTGATGCTATCTTTGTTGATCCCATTTTTTTACTCAGAATATGTTCCCTATAATGTATGGCTACTAAGTTCTCTTCTCAGTTATCTTTTTGGCCATATATTTCTTTAAACACCTTTAGCCAGTATGTCTTACCCTTGCTGAGGAGTTGTGAGTGTGCATTAGGGTGTGTTTTCAATCCTTAAGTAGTTTAAAAATTTACCTTGGTTTTCTCTTTATAAATGTGCAAGACCTCAAGTTCAACCAGAGGTGAGAGACTAGAACCCTCTTAGGTCTTCATAGGTGTGTGCAAAGCCCTGTACATGTGTGTCACATTTCGATGCCTCAGAATATGTCATAATTTTTAAAAAAGCATCTATGAGGGCGGAGTCAAGATGGCTGACTAAGCACATGTCTCCTTATATCCCTCTGGAAACCAAGACCTGAATTGATAATCAAATGGAACCTCTGGTCACCTAGTGAGCCCCAGGACATGGCACAGGGCTGTTAAATTGGACTTCATACCACTGAGTGAAAAACATCCTCTCTTTCACTGACTCTCGCTCCTGGCTAGACTTGGCTCTCATGGACTGAAGATAACACACCATTTTGACTTTTTTTCTCTGTCTTGGCTAGCAGGCAGAGTTGGGTCTTGCCTAGCAGCTAGTCTCAGATGCACTGTGGGTGGGATAGGCAGGCGAAATTGCCATATTTTGAGAGCCAGGCTTAAGACTCTGTTCATCTAGCCACTTTGGGCCTGTCTTTTTATCTCTGCAACAGTGTGGTTTGTACAGAACCAGTGGTGCTTATGTGCAGGATGCCATATTGGTTACGGAGATTTTAAGGGGACCTAATTCTTAGCTTGGGACCCAGAGCCTGCCCACAGGAGAGTGCTTTTCTACGAGAAAAGCAGTAGTTTACACAGTGTCACCTAAGTCTAGACCCTGTCAGCAGAGGCCAACAGGGCAGTAGCATTGCTGTATTCTGAACTAGTTTGTTATCATCTGGGGTTGGATATAGAGGTGCTTACTTTGCCAGTTAGGAAGAGGGACTTCTACACCTGAAAACCTGACTGACTTGGGAAGTGGTCAGATATCTTTTGTTTTACATTTTAAGACAGCCTAGAGAAATATCCACAGTCCATCCCAGCCTTTACTTACTCACATGAAGCCCAAAAAGGAACAGACACTTGTGGCATACAAGAAATCACTCATGGCTTCAGAAGGCTCCCAAACAAAGCAACCAAGGAGTTTTACAGATGAAGAAACTTTTTTGAATCATCAGAAAGTGAATACAAATGGATTATATACAGAGCCATTCTAGACCTTACACAAAATGCAGCAGAACAAAAGGAAAAAATAAAC
Organism: Heterohyrax brucei; assembly: GCA_028571685.1. Lineage (NCBI taxonomy): Eukaryota > Metazoa > Chordata > Mammalia > Hyracoidea > Procaviidae > Heterohyrax > Heterohyrax brucei. The sequence goes on from CM053144.1 coordinate 51,395,761, forward strand.
AAGTTGTTTTATCCGATGAAACACCAATACTCTGAAATCCAACAGATCAAGAACAAAATTAAAGACATAGAAATTTCCATGCAAAGCCAAGAAAACAGAATGGAACAAATGAAAAAAAGAATTTCTGACTTGGAAGACAGAGCTACTGATGCCGGTGTCTATGAGCATAAATCAGAAGAAAGAAGCAAGAAAAACGAAGAAGCATTAAGAAGCATGTGGGACTCTATTAAGAGGAACAACCTTCAATTAATTGGAGGCCCTAAACAGGATGAGACACCTGAGAACACAGAGAGTATTGCTGCTGAGCTACTGACAGAAAACTTCCCAGAAATCATGAAGGAAAAGAATATAGACATCTCAGATGCATATCGTATGCCACCCAATATAGATCTCAAAAGAAAGACTCCAAGATATATTATAATCAAGCTTAACAAAATGAAACATAAGCAGCAACTCTTAAAGGCAGCAAAACTCAAAGCAAAGCTAACATTCAGAGGGAAACCCTGTAGACTCTTGTCAGATTTCTCAGCAGAAACCATGCTGGCACAGAGACAGTGGCATAACACATTCAAAGCCTTGAAGGAGAAGAACTTCCAACCAAGAATTATATATCCTGCAAAACTATCTTTCAAATATGAAAACGAAATTAAAACATTGCCAGATAAACAGAAACTCAGAGACTTTGTAAAAACCAAACCCAAACTACAAGAAATACTGAAAGAAGTTCTTGGGTCTGGCTTAGAAGAACAAAACCGCTAACTTTATATTCTAGAGTGACACATCACCCAGAATTTTACTCAGTTAGGGAAGGCTCCAAACTCAATCACATCTTTAATATTGAAAGAAAAAATCCAGTGATTATCATGAAAACTATGGTGCCATCATACTAAAAAGAGGGATGTACTACAGTCGTTGTAGTTCTTCTAGATGGAGAGGAAGTCGACAACACTGGTAGCAATTAAAATTGGGCTTATATATAGTTTTTAAGGGGAATCATAGGGACAGCCATAAAGCACAACAAAGATGCAACATACCATATCAAGGAATGTAACACAGGAGTCTCAACAACTATAAAACCAGCTCAGAAAAAGATGAAAAATCAACTCACAAAAGAGAATGTCCCAGAACAGACTAATTAGAACAACAGAGAAAATATCAACACAAAAATAAACATATCGCTATGGCAGAACTGAACACATACCTATCAATAATTGCACTGAATGTGAATGCTCCAATAAAGAGACATCGAGTGACATCTTGGATCAAAAGCCATGACCCATCATATGTTGCCTCCAAGAAACTGACTTGAGACTTAAAGATAAGAACAAACTGAAAATTAAAGGAAGGAAGAATATATATCAAGTTAACAATGAACAAAGAAGAGCAGATGTGGCAATTCTAATCTCACACAAAATCAATTGTAATGTAAAATTCACCATCGTGGACAAAGATGGTGAAGGACAGGCAAGACTTAACTACATTAAATATTTATGCACCTTATATCAGAGCACCTAAATATGTCGAAGAAACACTGGCTACACTCAAAAAAGAATGAGATTACTCCCAAATAATAGTGGGAGACTTGAATACTCCACTCCCAATACTGGAAACATAATCCAGATAAAAACTCAAGACCTTATTGCCAGAATTAACCAACTAAAACTCATCGATATATGCAGAACTTTCTACCCATCAGCAGACAACTACACCTTCTTCTCCAGTGCCCATGGAACATTCTCCACAATTTACCATGTGTTAGGACGTAATGCAATTGTCAACAAAATCGATACCATTGAATTAAGCCATAAAAGTCTAAATCAATAGCAGAAAAAGCATAGATAGAAAGTGGAACTCTTAGAAACTGAACAACATCTTGCTCAAAAAAACGTGGGTTATAGAAGAAATCAAGGATGAAGTAAAGAAATTCATGGATTCCAATGAGAATGAAAATACTTCCTACCAGAACCTATGGGATACAGCCAAAGCAGTGCTCAGAGGTCTGTTTATCTCCATAAATACATTCATCTGGAAGGAAGAAAGAAACCAAATCAAGGAACAAACCCTACAGCTTGAACAAGTAGAGAGAGAACAACAGAGGAACCCCTCAGTCACCAGAAGAAAATAGATTATAAAGATTAGAGCAAAACTAAATGAACTAGAGAATAGAAAAACAACTGAAAAAATTGAAAAGACCAAAAGCTATTTTATTGAAACGATCAACAAAATTGACAAACCACCGGCTGAACTTGTTAAAGAAAAACAGGAAAGTAAACAAACAACCCAAATTAGAAATGAGAGCGGAGTGGTCACAACAGATGCAACAGAAATCAAAAATATCATAACAGAATACTATGAAAGACTGTACTCTAACAAACTTGAAAACCTAGAAGAAATGGACAAATTCCTTGATTCATATCACCTAGCCAAATTATCACAACATGAAGCAGAACAACTTAATAAACACTTCACAAAGGAAGAGATTGAAAATATCATCAAAAACTGCCAACCAAAAAAGCACAGGCCTAGATGGCGTCACCGCAGAATTCTACCAAGAATTTACAGAAGAGTTATCTGCAGTACTACAGAGACTATATAGAAAGTATAGAAAGGGATGGAGTACTCCCAAACTCGTTCTATGAAGCCAGCATAACCCTGTTACCAAAGCCAGGGACAGACAAAAAAGGAGCACTACAGACCAATATCACTCACGAAATTAGCAAAATTCTTGCCAATAGAATACAACTTCATATCAAGAAAATAATCCATCATAACCAAGTGGGATTCTTACCAAGGATGCAAGGCTGGTTCAACATCAGAAAAACAATTAATGTGATTAACCACATAAGTATTACAGAAGACAAGAATCACCTGACGTTGTCCATTGATGCAGAAAAAGTATTTGATAAAGTCCAACACCCATTCATGCTAAAGACTTAGCAAAATAGTCATAAACGGAAAATTCCTCAGTGCAATAAGGGCCATTTATTCAAAGTCAACTGCCTACGTTATCCTGAATGGAGAGAGACTGAAGGAGTTTCCCTTGAGAACAGAAACTAGACAAGGATGCCCACTCTCACCTCTCCTATTCAACATTGTGCTAGAAGTTCTGGCCAGAGCAATTAGACAAGACTAAAAAATAAAGGGCATCTGCGTCAGCAAAGAAGAGCTAAAAATCTCCCTGTTTGCTGATGACATGATGGTATATGCAGAGAATCTCAAAGAACCTATAAGTAAACTACTCAAACTGATAGAAGAGTTCAGCAAAGTCTCAGGATACAAGATAAACATAAGTAAATCAGTAGGATTCCTTTATACCAACGAGACTGTTAATCAACAAATCATCAAATCAATACCATTTACTATAGCCCCTAAGAAGATAAAGTACCTAGGAATTAATCTAATCAGAGAAATAACAGACCTTTACAAAGGAACTACAAGCCCTTACCACAAGAAGCTAAGACAGAGTTACATAAATGGGAAACCTACCCTGCTGATGGATAGGAAGACTTAACATTGTGAAAATGTCTATTTTACCCAAAGCAATCTGCTTATATAACGCATTCTCAATACAAGTTCAAGTATCATTTTTTAATGAGATGGAGAAACAAATCATGAATTTTGTTTGGAAAGGACAAAAACCCCGGATAAATAAAGTACTACTAAAGATGAAGAACACACTGGGAGGCCTCTCATTACCTGACTTCAGAACCTATTACACTGCCACAGTGGTCAAAACAGCCTGGTACTGGTACAAGAACAGACAGATGGATCAATGGAACGGAACTGAGACCCCAGAGATGATACCATCTGCCTATGAACAGTTGGTATTCGACAAAGGCCCTAATACATTAAACTGGGGTAAAAAAAATCTCTTCAACAAACGATGCTGGCAAAATTGGATATCCATCTGCAATAAATTGAAACAAGATCCATATCTTACACCTTACATAAAAACCAACTCCAACAGGATAAAAGACCTAAATATCAAATCTAAAACGATAAAGCTCATCCAAGAAAAAGTAGGCACAACAGTGGAAGTTTTATTATGCAATGTAGACAGACTTCAAAATCTGTCAAACAAACCACAGTCAACAGAAGAGAAAATAGATAAGTGGTAATTATTATGAATCAAACACTTCTGCTCATCCAAAGACTTTGTTAATAGAAATAAAAGACCACCTACAGAATGGGAAAAAATATTTGGGAACTTTATGTCAGACTGGCACCTGATCTCCATAATCTAAAAGGTACTAGAAAATATCAATAAGAAGAAAATAAATCATCCAATTAGGCGATGGGCAAGGGAAATGGACAGACATTTCTCTAAAGAGGAGATCCAGGCAGCCAAAAAACACATGCAGACATATTCATGATCTTTAATTATTTAAGAAATTCAAATCAAAACTACAATGAGAAACCATCTCACCCCAACAAGGTTGATGATGATCAAAAAAACACACAACAACAAACGCTAGAGAGGCTGTGGAGAAGGTGAACTCTCCTACACTGTTGGTGAGGTTGCAAAATGGTCAAGCCTCTTTGGAAACCAACCTGGCACTTTCTTAAAAAAATGAATATAGATATACCGCATGACCCAGTAATTTCACTACTTGGAATATATCCTCAAGAGTCAAGACCATTCACACCAACAGATACATGCACAAGAATGTTTATCACAGCACAGTCCACAACAGCAAAAAGATGGAATCAACCCAGATGCCCAGCAACAGAAGAATGGGTAGGTAAACTGTGATATATATACTCAACAGAGCACTATGCAATGATAAAGAACAATGATGACTCCAGGAAACATCTCATAACCTGGTTTCAACTGGAAGATATGTTGAGTGAAAGTAGTCAGCAACAAAAGGACAAATATTGTATGAGACCCCAATGATAAGAACTCAAAAACAGACTTATGCATAGAAGAAAAGACTCTTTGATGGCCGCAAAGGAGACAGGGGAGGGGGGGGAGGGTTTAGATTAGATAGTTGCTAGAAATCTGGTTCGGTGAAATTGATGATAAGCTACAATAGAAACAGGAACAATATTAAGTGGACTTCAACATAACTTGAGTACTCCTTCCATCTTAACCCAGTATTGCAAGGACAGAGTAGCTGGGTCAGGGGACAGGGGATCATGCTCTTAGGCGAAACTGAGGCCAATTGGCACAAGTAGCATTTTGCAAAGAGGGCTCTCTGCACCCCACATTGGTGAGTGGCATCTGAGTCTTAAAAACTACCAAGCTGCCATTCGGGGGCACAGCAAATGGCCCCAACTCAGCAGGAACAGATGCTCAACGAGGACCAAAAAGACATGGGGGAAAGACTACCCAGAAGACAGAGAGACCCACATGAGTGGGTGCCTACATCAACTTGGGACCGGAAGAACCAAAAGATGCCTGGCCACCACCAGTGAGAGCTGCGATGGAGTTCACCAAGTTGAGTCTCACTGACAACACAACAATAAAAAGGGGTGCACCTTGAGATCTCCACTGAAAGATCTCAGTTGATGGTCCAGTGGTTTGCAGATTCCCCTGGGAGAATGGCCCCTGGCCCTGATGCTGCCCTTGCCCATAAATCATAACGAAGGTCCTCTCTTCAGACAGGAATGGATTGGACTTGGCAGTGCAGAATGACCATATATTGGATGCACTTTATGGTTCTGTGCATCTATAGGATATCATCCTGCTGACCTCTGGCTGGAGGAAGGGGATTGGGTGGAGAGGAAGGGAAAGGAGACCATTGGGAGGATCAATCATATATGGAGCAGAGAGGAATACTGTGCTGTCACCGGACAGGGAGACCAGTGGAAGCTGCATATAGGTGGACATGAAAATTTATATGGAAATGTACATTTTCACTCAGTCATAAAAAAAAAAAGTATCTATGATCATTTCTTTTCCTAAATCTTTCTAGCAATTTTTTTTTTTTGGCCCAACTGATACAACCTTATGCAGCTATGGTGTTAATCAATTGAAGCTGATGGGTTTTGACAATACTCTGGTGATGGTAGTTTTCACATAAAGTGAGCTCAGTCAGGTAAAATAACAGCACTGCTTTGCTATTAAATCTTTTCAGGGAGCTACAAGATAGGTCAAATATTATAGAACTCTGAGGAATCTCCAAAACTAGTATTCCCAGGGGGCGGAGTCAAGATGGCGGACTACGCACATGTTTCCTTATATCCCTCTGGAAACCAAGACCTGAATTGATAATCAAACAGACCCTTCTGGTCACCTAATCAGCCCCAGGACACGGCACAGGGCTGTTAATTGGGACTTCATACCACTGAGCAAAAAACCTCCTCTCGTTCACTGACTCCAGCTCCTGGCTAGCCCTGGCTCTCACAGACAGAAGGTAAACGCACCATTTTGACTTTTTTTTTTCTCTGTCTTGGCCATTGGGTGGAGCTGGGTCTTGCCTAGCGGCTAGACTCAGACGCGTTGCTGGGGGGATAGGCAGGCAAAATTCCCATTTTTTGAGAGCCAGTTTTAGGACTCTGTTAATCTAGCCACCTTGAGCCTTTCGTTTTATATCTGCGTCAGTGGGGTTTGTACAGAATTCCACAGTTAGTGTGCGGGACACCATGTTGGTACCGAGATTTTAGTGGGACCTAATTCTTAGCCTGGAAGCCAGTGCCTGCAAACAGGACAGTGCTTCTCCGACAGAAAAGCAGTAATTTTCCCAGTGCCACCTATGTTGCGTGCCCTGCAACAGAAGCAGAGGGATCACTACCTCTCGGCACCTTTAGCCCCTCTGTCTGCTGCCTGTGTGGAGGACGCCGTCTTGAATACAGTGGCCACAGCTGGACTAATTCTAAGCTTGAGAGCCAGAGCCTGCCCACAAGAGAGCACTTTTCTATCACAAAAGCAGTACTTGACGTAGTGTCGCCTAAGGCTAGGCCCTGTCAGCAGAAGCCAAAAGAGCAGTAGCATTGCTGTATTCTGAACTAGTTTGTTATCATCTGGGGTTGGATACAGTGGCGCTTACTTTGTCAGTTGAGAAGACAGACCTCTACCCCTGGAAACCTAACTGACTTGTGAAGTGCTCAGATATCTTTTGCTTTACATTTAAAGACAGCCTAGAGAAACACTTGCAATCCATCCTCACAGTACCTCTTCCAGCATCTACATACTCACATGGGACCCAAAAAGCAACAGACAATTGTGGCATACAAGAAATCACCCATGGCTTCAGAAGGCTCCCAAACAAAGCAACCAAGCAGTTTTCCAGATGAAGAAACTTTTATGAAAGCATCAGGAAGTGAATACAAATTGATTATATACAGAGCCCTTCTAGACCTTATACAAAATTCAGCAGAACAAAATGAAAAATTAAGCAAGCTGTTCGATCTGATGGAACACCAGTACTCTGAAATCCAACAGATCAAGAAGAAAATCAAAGACATAGAAACTTCCATGCAAAGCCAAGAAAACAGAATGGAACAAATGGAAAAAAGAATTTCTGACTTGGAAGACAGAGCTACTGATGCCAGCATCTTTGAGCAGAAATCAGAAAAAAGAAACAAGAAAAATGAAGAAACATTAAGAAGCATGTGGGACTCTATTAAGAGGAACAACCTTCGATTAATTGGAGTACCTGAACAGGGTGAGAACCCAGAGTATCGTTGTTCAGCTGCTGAAAGAAAACTTCCCAGAAATCATGAAGGAAGAGAATACAGACATCTCAGATGCATATCGTGCACCACCCAATATAGATCTCAAAAGAAAGACTCCAAGACATACTATAATCAAGCTTAACAAAATGAAACATAAGCAGCAACTCTTAAAGGCAGCAAAACTCAAAGCAAAGCTAACATTCAGAGGGAAATCCTGTAGACTCTTGTCAGATTTCTCAGCAGAAACCATGCTGGCACAGAGACAGTGGCATGACACATTCAAAGCCTTGAAGGAGAAGAACTTCCAACCAAGAATTATATACCCTGCAAAACTATCTTTCAAATATGAAAATGAAATTAAAACATTGCCAGATAAACAGAAACTCAGAGACTTTGTAAAAACCAAACCCAAACTACAAGAAATACTGAAAGAAGTTCTCAGCTCTGGCTTAGAAGAACAAAACCACTAACTTTATATTTTAGAACAACACACTACTCAATACTCTACTCTTTTAGGGAAGGCTCCAAAGTCAATCATAGCTTTGATATGGAAAGAAGCAATCCAGTGATTATCATGAAAACTATGGTGTCATCATAACAAAAAGAGGGATGTACTATAGTTTTTACAGTCCTTCCAGATGGAGAGGAAGATGACAAGACTGGGAGTAATTAAAATTGGGTTTATATATAGTTTATTAAGGGGGATCATAAGGGCAGCTGTAAAGCACAACAAAGATGTATCATACCATTTCAAGGAATGTAACACACAAGTCTCAACAACTACAAAATCAGCTCTGAAAAAGGTGAAAAATCAACTCACAAAAAAGAGTCCCAGAACAGACTAATAAGAACAACAGAGAAAACATCAACATAAAAATAAACATATCACAATGGCAGCAGTGAACACATACTTATCAATAATTACATTGAATGTGAATGGACTGAATGCTCCAGTAAAGAGACACTGAGTGTCATCCTGGATCAAAAGACATGACCCATCCGTATGTTGTCTACAAAAAAGTCACTTGAAACCTAAAGACAGGAACACACTGAAAATTAAAGGTTGGAAGAATATATATCAAGCTAACAATGAACAAAGAAGAGCAGGGGTGGCAATTCTAATCTCACACAAAATGAATTTTAATGTCAAATCCACCATTGTGGACAAAGATGGACACTATTTATTGCTGAAAGGCTCAGTACACAAGCAAGACTTAACTATATTAAATATTTTTAGACCTAATATCAGAGCACCTAAATATGTCGAAGAAACAATGACTATGCTCAAAAGAGAGTTAGATTACTCCACAATAATAGTGGGAGACTTTGGCACTCCACTCTCATTACTAGACAGATCATCTAGAAAAAAGCTCAGTAAAGATACAGAAGACCTCATTGACACAATTAACCAACTAAACCTCATTGATATATACAGAACTTTCCACCCATGAACAGACAACTACACTTTCTTCTCCAGTGCACACGGAACATTCTCCAGAATTCACCATGTGATAGGCCATAATGCAATGCTCAACAAAATCCATACCATTGAATTACTGCAAAGCATCTTCTCTGATCATGAAACCGTAAAAGTTGAAATTAATAGCAGAAAAAAACATAGACAAAAGTGGAACTCTTGGAAACTGAACAACATCTTGCTCAAAAAAACATGGGTTATAAAGGAAATCAAATATGAAATAAAGAAATTCATGGCTTCCAATGAGAACGAAAACACTACCTACCAGAACCTATGGGATACAGCCAAAGCAGTGCTCAGAGGTCTGTTTATCTCTATAAATGCACACATCTGGAAGGAAGAAAGAAACCAAATCAAGGAACTAACTCTACAGCTTGAACAAGTAGAAAGAGAACAACAGAGGAACCCCTCGGGCACCAGAAGAAACGAGATCATAAAGATTAGAGCAGAGCTAAATGAATTAGAGAATAGAAAAACAATTGAAAAAATTGAAAAGATCAGAAGCTGGTTTTTTGAAAAGATCAACAAAATTGACAAACCACTGTCTAAACTTACTAAAGAAAAGCAGGAAAAGAAACAAATAATCCAAATTAGAAATGAGAGGGGAGTTGTCACCACAGATGCAACAGAAATCAAAAATATCATAACAGAATACTATGAAAGACTGTACTGTAACAAATTTGAAAACCTAGGGGAAATGGACCAATTCCTTGACTCATACCACCTACCCAAATTATCACAACGTGAAGCGGAACAACTTAATAAACCCATCACAAAGGAAGAGATTGAAAAGGTCATCAAAACACTGCCAACCAAAAAAAGCCCAGGCCCAGATGGCTTCATGGCAGAATTCTACCAAGCATTTAGAGAAGAGTTATCTCTAATACCACTGAGACAATTTCGCAGGATAGAAAGGGATGAAGTACTCCCAAACTCATTCTATGAAGCCAGCATAACCCTGATACCTAAGCCAGGGAAAGACCCAACAAAGAAAGAGAACTACAGAGCGATATCACTCATGAATCTAGATGCAAAAATCTTCAACAAAATTCTTGCCAATAGAATACAACATCATATCAAGAAAATAATCCATCATAACCAAGTGGGATTCATACCAGGGATGCAAGGCTGGTTCAACATCAGAAAAACAATCAATGTGATTAACCACATAAATAACACAAAAGACAAGGATCACCTGATTTTGTGTATTGATGCAGAAAAAGCATTTGATAAAGTCCAACACCCATTTATGCTAAACACTCTCAGCAAAATGGGCATAGACGGCAAATTCCTCAACACAATAAGGGCCATTTATACAAAGCCAGTTGCCCACATCATCCTGAATGGAGAGAGACTGAAAGACTTTCCCTTGAGATCAGGAACTAGACAAGGATTACCACTCTCACCTCTCCTATTCAACATTGTTCTAGAAGTTCTAGCCAGAGCAATTAGACAAGATCAAGAAATAAAGGGGATCTGCATTGGCAAAGATGAAGTTAAATTCTCCCTGTTTGCAGATGATATGATTGTATATGCAGAGAACCTCAAGGAATCTATAAGTAAGCTACTCAAACTGATAGAAGAGTTCAGCAAAGTGTCAGGTTACAAGATAAACATAAGTAAATCAGTAGGATTCCTTTATACCAACAATGAGACTGTTAAGGAAAAAATTATCAAATCAATATCATTTACGATAGCACTTAAGAATATAAGGTACCTAGGAATTAATCTAACCAGAGAAACAACAGACCTTTACAAAGAGAACTACAAGTCCTTACTACAAGAAACCAAGAGAGACTTAGATAAATGGAAAAACCTACCCTGCTCATGCATAGGAAGACTTAACACTGTGAAAATGTCTATTTTACCCAAAGCAATTTATTTATATAATGCAATCCCAATACAAGTTCCAGCGTCACTTTTTAATGAGATGGAGAAACAAATCACCAGTTTTGTTTGGAAAGGGAGGAAGCCCTGGATAAGTAAGGTACTACTAAAGAAGAAGAACACACTGGGAGGCCTCTCATTACCCGACCTTAGAACATACTACACTGCCGCAGTGGTCAAAACAGCCTGGTACTGGTTCAAGAACAGACAGATGGATCAATGGAACAGAATTGAGACCCCAGAGATGACACCATCTGCCCATGAACAGGTGATATTCGACAGAGGCCCTAAGACATTAAACTGGGGTAAAAACAGTATCTTCAACAAATGGTGCTGGCAAAATTGGTTATCCATCTGCAATAAATTGAATCAAGATCCATATCTTACACCTTACACAAAAACCAACTCCAACAGGATAAAAGACCTAAATATCAAACCTAAAACAATAAAGCTCATCCAAGAAAAGGTAGGAACAACAATGGAAGTTTTAATACACAATGTAGACAGACTTCAAAATCTGTCAAAGAAACCACAATCAACAGAAGAGAAAATAGATAAATGGGAACTATTAAGAATCAAACACTTTTGCTCATCGAAAGACTTTATTAACAGAATTAAAAGAACACCCACAAAGTGGGAAAAAATATTTGGCAACTCTATGTCAGACAGACGCCTGATCTCCATAATCTATAAGATACTACAAAATATCAATCAGAAGAAGATAAACCATCCAATTAAGTGATGGGCAAAGGACATGGACAGACATTTCACTAAAGAGGAGATCCAGGCAGCCAAAAAACACATGCGGACATGTTCACGATCTTCAGTTATTAAAGAAATTCAAATCAAGACGACAATGAGATACCATCTCACCCAACAAGATTGCCCATGATCCAGAAAACACAAAACAACAAATGCTGGAGAGGCTATGGAGAAAGTGGAACCCTCCTACACTGTTGGTGGGGTTGCAAAATGGTCCAGCCTCTTTGGAAAGCAATCTGGCGCTTCCTTAAAAAAATGGATATCGATATACCATTTGACCCAGTCATTCCACTACTTGGAATATATCCTACAAAATCAAGGCCTTTCGCACCAACAGACACATGCACCAGAATGTTTATCGCAGCACAGTCCACAATAGCAAAAAGATGGAATCAACCCAGATGCCCAACAACAGAAGAATGGTTAGGTAAACTATGGTACATATACTCAATGGAGCACTACGCCATGATAAAGAACAACGGTGATTCCAGGAAACATCTCCTAACCTGGTTTCAACTGGAAGACATTGTGCTGAGTGAAAGTAGTCAGTGACAAAAGGACAAATACTGTATGAGACCTCTACGATAAGATCTCAAAAACAGACTTGTGTATAGAAGAAAAGACTCTTTGACAGCTGCAAGGGAGGGGAGGGAGGGAGAGTGAGGGGAGGAGGATTTAGTTTAGATAGTTGCTAGAAATCTCATTGGGAGAAAGCAGTGATAGCATACATTAGAAAGAAGAACAACATTAAGTGGACTTGAGCATAACTTGAGTACTCCTTCCATCTTAACACAATATTGCAAGGATAGAGTAGCTGGGGCAGGGGGCAGGGGACCATGCTCTTAGGTGAAATCAAGGCCAATTGGCACAACTAGTGTTTTGCTAAGAGGGCTCTCTGCACCCCACATTGGTGAGCGGCGTCTGGGGTCTTAAAAGCTGCCAAGCTGCCATCCGAGGGCACAGCAAATGGTCCCAACTGAGCAGGAACAGATGCTCACCGAGGACCAAAATGACATGCGGTAAAGACAACCTGAAAGACAGAGAGACCCACAAAAGTGTGTGCCTTCATCGACTTGGGACCAGAAGAACCGGATGGTGCCCGGCCACCACCAGTGATAGGCACAATGGAGCTCACTAGGTTGAGTCTCACTGGCAACACAAAAATAAAAAGGGGTGCATCCTGAGATCTCCACTAAAAGACCTCAATTGATGGTCCAGCAGTTTCAGGGTTCCCCTGAGAGCATGGCCCCTGGCCCTCATGCTGCCCTTGCCCATAGGTTATAATGAGGGTCCACTCATTGGACAGGAATGGATTGGACTTGGCAATGCAGTGTGACCATATATTGGTTGTACTTTATGGTTCTATACATCTATAGGATATCATCCTGCTGACCTCTGGCTGAGGAAGGAGAGTGGGTGAAGACGAGGGGAAAGGAGCCTGTTGGGAGGATGAGACACGTATGGAGCAGAGAGGAATAGTATGCTGTCACCGGGCAGGGAGAGCAGTGGAAGCTGCATATAGGTGGGCATGTAAATTTATACGGGAATGTACATTTTCACTCAGTCATGTTAAATAAAAAATTAAAAAAACCTAGTATTCCAACTCTGGTTGCTACAAGACTACTGGTGTTCATGATTCAGAGGATGCTGCTTTTATAAGGATACCATAGAATTGGGAAAACAGGGATGACTATGTTTGCCACAAACACCAACTGTTTTTACTGAGACTAAACAATTTTTCTTGAATAAACATGCCTCAGAGTGTTGCAAAACTGTCTGAAAAAGTTGATTTTGGTCATTTTTACAGTATCTTCAATGTTTTCGTGAACCCTGGTGGTGTAGTGGGTTAAGTGCTTTGGCTGCTAAGCTAAAGGTTGAAAGTTCAAATCCACCAGATGGTCCTTGGAAACTGTATGGGGCAGTTCTACTCTGACTTATATATAGGGTCACTGTGAGTTGGACTTGACTTGATGGTAGTGGCTTTGGTTTTGATTTTCATTGCTTTTATGGAGAAGCATGTTAGCAGAAATCCTCATTGCACCACAGCTAATATTCTGCCCTTAAATATAAACTTACACAAAGGCATTTTAGTGTTTCCACTAATATTTTCTGTAACTTGTGGGAGTTGTACAAAAAACTGAAAGTGACATCGTGATATGCATATAATTCAAAATGCTTACTCATAATTCTACTGCTGTATCTCCAATTTCAAGGAAAAATTAACTTTAAAATTATCTTTCTCATTAATAATTTTATAATTTAAAGCTTCATATTAATATAGTGTTATTTTGTCATTGAATGTGACAATGTTTACCTTTAATTTTGATTTCTAAGGCTATGGATATTTTCTATGCAATGGTACAGTTTCAAAGCTGAAAATACTAATTTTTTAATAAGAATTCTAGTACTCTCTAGTACAAATTATTTTAATGTCCATGTGTAAGCTTTTAATTTGCAATAATTTACTGTCAGTGTTTACTGCCTGGTCACTAGCAGTTGATCTCAAAGTATTCAGGGCAGAGAATTCATATTTGTACAGGTGACATAGGGAAGCCCTCTAAAAAAGAAAAAGATGAACAAAAGGGCCATCTACCATAGGTCCTGTCACTGTGCCTACAAGGACTCCATATTCTTTCCAACAGCTGCAGTTAGTGATACCACTTTCATTTCTGCTGCCACTATTATTATCACTGACCTGAACTCAACCATCAAGCCAGTTACTGTATCAAGCCCAGTGGTGTTCTGAACCACAACAAGACACTTGTGGGCACAGTAAACCAATTACTGTGTGCACAAACTATTCACTGTGTCTGTAGGCCTGAGCCTGTATGAGTGCAGGCTGCTGTGGATCACAACCACATGCGTTTTCTGCCACCTGATATGTCTTCTCTGCTCATGTGCATGATCCATTATTCATCAATTTGACTCGGAAAGCACACATACAAGGATAAAATCATTCAAAATTTCAAGACAGTGACAGCAGAACGTTAAATGCAGGACTGTTCTCAGTCCTTGGCCCTGAATAACTATATTATTATATGTGCATTCCAACAAGAGTGTCATTTATGGATTTTAGTGGTTCAATATTCAGCACATGTGAAACATGACAAAGAGCAACATGAAAACACATAGCTTTGAAAAGTTGAATGTTACATCTGTGTTTAAGCATTCACAATTTGTGGAATTCTACAGCTCTCAGTATTCACCATTGTAATGTTATAATGCATTATTTACAGAAAAACCACACACAGAAAACTAGGTCCACCTCCTGTATCAGCTTAAGGAAGTAGAGCACAAAATTGCTGTTTCCTTTTATCTTCAGTGAAATATTTGCAATTAACATTTACATAGGTGTGGCATTTGAATTCCTTTAATTTTATTGTTATGGATTGAATTTTGTCCTCCCAAAATATGTTGAAATCTTAACCCTTGTCTCTACGTGTAGATATACTCTTGTCTGTAAATGAGGCCTTACCGGGGTAAGCTATGTCCTAAACCTAACTACTTCTGAGTTACAAGGAGCAGCATTGACAGACACAGCTAAGCACAAATGGAGGAAGGCGGATGCCATGTAAGGGTCAAGAAAGGGAAGAGAGCCAGGGCTACAGATACTGGGGCTACAGACTCTGAAAGATACTAGAGCCTCCCCTCAGGACCCGTAGAGAGAGCTTCCTCTAGAGCTGAAGCCCTGTGAGAAAATAAATGTTCTTTAGAGCCATCAACTTGTGATGTTTCTGTTACAGCCAACAAGGAAACTAAGACATGTGGTTATACGTTTTGTGGCAGATTCTCAAACTATATTGACTTGTTTTGATGTGCGATTAAACTACTTTGTATTTGTTGAAATTTTGCTTTCTGCTCATAAGAAAAAGATGTGGCAGTGCACTTTGTGAAGGCATACAGCCTTGGAAACCCTGTGGGGCAGCTCTACTCTGCCTAAAGGAGTCAGAATTGTCTTGATGGCAGTGGTTTAAGTACTACATATTACGTTTTCCTACAAGTAGAAAACATTTACTTCTACAGAAGAGCTAAATTTTTTTTTTTTTAAATGAATGTTTGTGAAAATTTTCTTAGGCTGTCCTATTAATGTTGCATGAGACTTTAGGATTTTTTTTCACACTTACAAATTCTTTATGGTAAAATATATTATAATTCAGTTTTCCATGTAATTTTAGAATCTATTGCTTAATGTAACCAAACTATTGCTCTATATGGGCATTAAGGATCTCTAGAGGCTTTTGGTAAGCAGCCAAGTGCCTAATCACAGTGCCTAAACACTTGGCTGTTGGCTTTAGAGACACAGTGATTAGGCACTTGGCTGCTTACCAAAAGGCAGGTAGTTTAAATCCACCAGTTGATCCACAGCATAAAGATGTCACCATTTGTTCCACAAAGAAATTCTATAGGAACAGTTTTACTGTGTTCTATCAGGTCACTATGAGTCAGAAGCAACTCAACAGCAATGAGTAGGTGTATAGGCATTATTTTGATTGCATGTTGTTAGTAGTAATGAATACACAGTCTGCTTTGCAAACATATTCAATATTGAGATAGATACCATTATTAAAATACTTTGTAATATAGTGTTCCAATATGATTCTTACAAGTGCCATCAGTTATGTATAATCCTGTCAGCCAAAATCACTCTGAAGATAGATAGGTTGATAGTATCATGGATTGAATTTTGCACCCCCCCCCCCCAAAATATGTCTAGTAGTTCAGCGAGACCAGGATTCCTTGTATTCTGATTGCCCTCCATTTTGTGGTTTTCTTGTGCTGTAAATCCTAGTCTCTGCCTGTGGTTAGCAGAGAGGATTACTTTAGAGAGGATTAGTTAGAGTGGAGCTGTAACACCCTTCTTAAGATCACCTCCCTGCTTCAGTGTGGAGAGGGTTTCCCTGGAGCATAGCTTGCACCACCTTTTATCTTTTTATCCTAAAAGAGACAATAGAAAAGGGAAGCAAGCAGAGAGTAGGAACGTCACACCATGAAGAAAGCAGCAATGGTAGTAGAGTGCATCCTTTAGACCTGAGGTTCCTGTGCAAAGATGCTCCCTGGCCAAAGACTGATGCAGTACTAGGACTTTCCTTCAGAACTGACAAAGACAGAAAGACTTCTCCTGAAGCAGACTCCCCAAATTTGTACTTGTAGCCTACTGGACTGTGTAAGAACAAACTTTCCTTTGTTAAAACCATCCACTTTGTGGTATTTCTGTTGGAGCAGAACCAGATAACTAAAAGAGATAGATCAGTAGGGAGACAGATAATATAGCAGTATAGAGAAAAATAGGGATAGAGATGTGCAATCTTCTCTCAGTATAAAATTATCCAGATAATTGAGCAGCTTCACAAATACTTCAAACAGTGCATTTTTTTCATATTTTTTATGTAATTCATTTATTTTATTTGTTCAAACAAAGTATTTTTAGAAGTCTTACAATGTTAGGAATTGTACAATTGTTCTAAGGCCTATAAGTTCAGACAGAATTCTACATTTTTAAATCATGAAAAATAAAAATGATAATAATTTGTGATGTGTGAAAATCACATGCAATTCAGTTTACAGTGTCTGAATAAAACAGAGACCGTGATGGCACGGTGATTAAGTGCTATGGCTGATAACTAACAGGTTGGCAGTTCACATCTACCAAGCACTCCTTTGAAACTCTATGGAGCAATTCTACTCTGTCCTATAGGGTTGATATGAGTAGAAATCAATTTGATGGCAATGGAAACTAACTATCTAGAATGCTATAGCAAAGTATTTACTAACACAAGATTTTCTTTCACTGTATGCAGAATGGCTGGTAGAGCATGTTGGCTTAGAGTCTCACAAATTAATTTGTCATTGTGTTTACAACGCAAACATCACACTTTAAGAGCCAGTTTCTGGTTATAATTTTGAAATAACTTCCTAATGATATACAGAAAATGAAAGATCGAAATTGTATCACACCAGGGTTTGAATAACGAGGCTGGAGCAAGGGGAAGAACAAGAAGCAGAACATACAGAAAGCGTATTTCCCAGAATTATCACAGATAGAAGGAGGCACGATTCCAAATGAGGAGAAACAGCTGTAAAGATCCGTTAATAATTGGGATATGGAATGCATGAAGTGTGAATCTAGTAAAACCGGAAATTGTCAAAAATGAGATGGAACATATAAACACCAATATGCTAGGCACCAGTGAGCTGAAATAGACCGGCTTTGGCCATTTTGAATCTGACAAGCGTACTGTCTACTATGCTGGTAATGAAAACTTGAAGAGGAATGGTGTTGCATTCATCATCAAAAAGAACATTTCAAGATCTCTCCTGAAGCCCAGTTCTGTCAGTGATAGGATAATATCCATACACCTGCAAGGAAGGCCGGTTATTATGACTATTATTCAAATTTAGGCACCAACTTCTAATGCCAAAAATGAAGAGACTGAAGATTTCTACCAGCTTCTGAATTCTGAAATTGATTGAACATGCAGTCAGGATGCATTAATAATTACTGGTGACTGGAATGCAAAAGTTGGAAACTAAGAAGAAGGATAGGTAGTTGGAAAATATGGCCTTGGGGATAAAATAATGTCAGAAATAGCTGATAGAATTTTGCAAGACTTCTTCATTGCATATACATTTTTTAGTCAACACAATTGTAACTGTACACATGGACCTCACCAGATGGAATACACAGGAAGCAAGTCGGCTACATCGACTACTTTTGTGGAAAAAGATGATGGAAAACCTCCATATCAATAGTCAGAACAAGACAAGATTCTGAATGCAGCAGCATTGACTGTGGAAGAGATCATCAGTTGCTTGTATGCAAATTCAAACTGAAACTGAAGAAAATTAGCATATGTCCACAAGAGCCAAAGTATGACCTTGAGTACATCCCTCCTGAGTTTACAGACCATCTCAAGAACAGATTTGATGTGTTGACCACTAATGACCAAAAACCAGACTTATTGTGGAATGACTTCAAAGACATCATCCATGAAGAGAGCAAGAGGTCAATTAAAAAAGCAGGAAAGAAAGAAAAGACCAAGTCAGATGTCAAAAGAGACTCTGCAACTTGGTCTTGAACACTGAGCAACTAAAGCAAAAGAAAGAAATGGGCAAGTAAAAGACCTAAACAGAAGATTTCAAACAGCAGCTGGAGAAGACAAAAGAAAGTATTATAATGACATGTGCAAAGGGCTGGAAATGGAAAACCAGAAGGAGAGAACAAGTTCCACATTTCTCTAGCTTAAAGAACTGAAGAAAACATTCAAGCCTTGAGCTACAATAGTGAAGGGTTCTACAGGGAAAATATTAAACTCAGGGAGCATCAAAAGATGGAAGGAATACACAGAACATATCAGAAAGAACTGGTTAATGTTCAGCCATTTGAAGAAGTAGCATATATTGGGAACTGATGATACTGAAAAAAGAATTGAAGCTACATTGATGGCACTGGCAAAAAACAAGGCTCCAGGAGTTGATGGAATAGCAATTGAGATATTTCAATAAACAGATGCAGTGCTGGAAGTGCTCACTCATCTCTGCCAAGAAATTTGTAGGACATCTACCTCGCCAACTGACTGAAAGAGATCCATATTTATGCCCATTCCAAAGACAGGTGATCTAATAGAATGCGAAAATTACCAAACAGTATGATTAATATCACAAACAAGTAAAATTTTCTCAAGATAATTCAAAACTGACTGCAACAGTATATTGACAAGGAACCACCAGAAATTCAAGCTGGATTCCAAAGAGGATACAGAACCAGGGATATCATTGTTGATGTCAGATAGATCCTGGCTGAAAGCAGAGAATATCACAAAGACGTTTACCTCTGTTTCACTGACTATGCAAAGGCATTCCACTGTGTAGATGAGAATAAATTATGGCTAACATTATGGAGAATGTGAATTCCAGAGCACTTAATTGTTGTCGTAAGGAATCTGTATGTGGATCAAGAGGCAGTCATGCAAACAGAACAAGGGGACACTGCATGGATTAAAGTCAGGAAAGATGTGCTTCAGGATTGTATCCTTTCACTATACCTTTTCAATCTGTATGCCAAGCAAATAATCTGAGAAGTTGGATTATACAAAGAAGAACGAGGCATCAGAATTAGAGGACGACTCATTAAAAACTTGTGTTACACAGACAACACCACCTTACTTGCTGGAAGTAAAGATTGGAAACACCTACTGGTGAAGATCAAGGGCCACAGCATTCAGTACGGATTTCACTTTAACATCAAGCAAACAAAAATCCTCACTCTGGACCAGGAAGCAACATCATCATAAATGGAGAAAGAGTTGAAGGTTGTCAAGCGTTTCATTTTGCTTGGGTCCACAATCGATGCCCAAGGAAGAAGCAGTCAGAAAATCGAAAGACACATTACATTGGGAAAATCTGCTGCAAAGGATCTCTTTGAATTATTGAAAAGTAAAGACATCACCTTGAAGACTAAAGTGCGCCTGATCCAAGTCATGGTGTTTTTAATCACATCATATTCATGTGAAAGCTGAACAATGAACAAAGAAGACAAAAGAAGAACTGATGCCTTTGAACTGCGATGTTGGAGAAGAATGTTGAATGTACCATGGACCACCAAAAGAACAAACAGATCTGTTCAGGAAGAAGTACAACCAGAGTGCTCCTTAGAGGCAAAGATAGCAAGACTGTGTCTTACATACTTTGGACATGTTGTCAAGAAGGATCAGTACCTGCAAAAGGACATCATGTGTGGTAGAGTGGAGGGTTAGCGAAAAAGAGGAAGACCTTCGACGAGGTGGATTGATGCAGAGGCTGCAACAATGTGCTTAAGCATGAAAATGACTGTGGATATGATGCAAGACCAGGCAGTGTTTCATTCTGCTGTTCATCAGGTCACTATGAGTTGGAACTGACATGACAGCACCTAAGAACAACAACAGTAGGAGGAGAACTATAGGGAGAAGAATACAGATAGACAGACAGACAGACAGATAGATTGATAGATAAAACCCACTGCCATTGAATTGATTCTGCCTCACAGAGACCCTGTAGGTCAGAGCAAAACTGCTCCATAGAGTTTTCAAGGAGTACCTGGTGGATTTCAATTGATATTTTGGTTAGCAGATATAGCACTGAACTGCTACACTGCCAGGGTTTCCAAGGAGTTGGCTAGTAGCCCAAAATGAGAATATTTAAACAAGAAGGGAAGTAAAATGAGGTGTAAAAGAAAACAATGTAGAGCTGAAAACATCCTGACTGAAAACCTTGTTGCCATTAAGTCAATTTCAACTCATAGTGACTGTATAAGACAGAGTAGAACTGCCCCTATGGTTTTGAAGGAGTCCTTGGTAGATTAAAACTGCTGACCCTTTGCTCAGCAGCTGAGCTTTTAACCACTACACCACCAACCAGTTAGGGAAGTCAAAGAAGTGAGAAGATAGGTGTATCAGGCCTAAGAGTAGCTGATCCAACTCTATAAAATCTTGTTTCCTGAGATCTGCTCTGTCTCTGTAGCTTAAATACTTTTCTTAGAAGCTCTAACATTCATATACATGTAATCACAAACACAAAAAGTAGCAAAAGTAAGAAACTCACCATTGTTATTGAACCATTGATTAAACCAAGTATTCACTGTCTGAAACATCAGCTCAGGACAGACTCAGCCTCTCTCGCTTTGACTCCTATCCCAAGCAAAATTCCCAGCTGTGTTCTGATCAATGTTGTCAGGAACCTGAATTGCCTTTGTGCTCCCAATGCAAGCACAGGGGAAAGGAGCCTTGCTGGGGCAGTCTTCCTGGGTCAATGAGAAATCAGAGAGGCAAGAAACAGGTTTCATGCTCAGGGGAATTAGCCTTAGATAAAAGAAAGACTTTGAACTCTAGTACTCAGAGGAAGGACTATAAAACAATATATTAATTGCAGGTGTTAATGTGTTCATTTGAGTACACACACAATTAATCATATACAGACACAAAGGTCAATTGATAAATGGCAGGCCTGACTTTTGTCTTTTTTCAAAATTTACTTTTTCTTCACATATATTCACTCCAGTGAGACTGATGAGTGCTAGGAAGAGAAAGTTTTTGCTCACTTGGTAATTATTGTAGACCAATAAAACTAATCCAGCATTTTTATGGTGTAGGCAACGACTTCAGCCTCCCCTCCATTTTTTCTAAAACTATGCCCACTGATTCTAGTCCACCTTTTGGAATTCCAAATACAATGCTATCTTCTGTCTTCAGACTTAGCAGCCTTCTGAGCCTTGCCTGTTTGCCATCTTGGCCCTAAGACCTCTTATGAGCCTTCTTCACGTCTTACTAGTTTTTACACTGCTCTACCAGACTCCTCAGTATAGTCCTCTGGCCCTCATCTTTCCTACTAGCCCCTCTGATCAGCTGATCCAGCCAAACTGATCTCCTTGTTCTATGCATATCCCCAGGTTTCATTGTTTTGTGCTCCTCTTTCCTCTGCCTTGAATAGTCACCCTCCAAATTTTCACATCATCCTCTTCTTCACTTTCTCAGGTTTTTGTTCATTTTTCCAGAGAGAGTGTCCTTGAACAAGCTAATGCTGCCAATGATCGTTTGGTCCTTAGGCTATTTTACCAAATACAGAACAAGCAAAAAACCAAGCTTACTGCCACTGAGTTGATTCTAGATCACAACAACCTGATAGGATAGAGTTGAATGCCCCACAGTGTTTCCAAGGAGCAGGTGGTGGATTATGGACAGCCAATTTTATGATTAGCAGCCAGTTTCTTAACTACTGCACCACCAGACTATTGTTCTTTACTACCCCAGTTTTTCCCTTAATACTTGACACCATCTAATACACTCCAACGAGTATTTAAATGTTTGCCTTCTTCCACGTGAATGTAAACTCATTAATAGTAGAGATTATGTCTGTTCTATTCAATTTTCTGTCCTCACACTGCCTGTATATAACATGACTCAAATGTTTTTGGATAAGCACATTAGCTAATTGAAATATTACAAATATTTTCTTGGTTCATACATTTTTCTTTGTGTTGATTGTTGTATTTTGAACCTATGATATACTTTATAATAAAATAGGCATTATTTTATATTTATATCTTGCTTCATTTCAGCACCTAGTTTATACCTGTCAGCTATAGAGACTGCTGTTGCATCAAGGAAGAACTACAGTTTTCAATCTATTTTATTGAAACTTTGCTACTTTTCCTCATGGTTTTTCTCCCTTCCTTAAATGATACAAAATAAACAGATGAAGCTGTAGTGGGAAAGAATTATCTTCCTTCAGCTGGAATAAGGCTTCTTAACTGTATTCTTACGTAAAGCCTTTTCCCCTGGAGAACAAGTCTTGTTATGGAGAAGGCCTTGACTGTATTGTAAAAAAGATTACTCTTGGATATCTCCTGCCAGAGACATGACAGCGTGTTTCTCACATCCTTATCATGAGAACCTAGTGAATTTATTGGAGGGAAAGCCCACACAATTGTGGGGACTCAACAAAATTGCAACCCTGACAAGGTTTTGTTTTTACTTTTTCAAATTTTAATCTAGTTCACATTTAGCCTGCAGAAATTTATCAATATACTATTTTAGTTTTCACCAGGTAGAAAACCAAACATGAAGAACATCCTCAGCATTTCTCAAGCTGAAAGAACTGAAGAAAAAAAATTCAAGCCTCAAGTTACAATATTGAAGGGTTCTTTAGGCAAAATATTGAATGATGCAAGAAGCATCAAAAGAAGGTGGAGGAGTCGCTGTACCAAAAAGAATTAGTTGACATTCAGCCACTTCAAGAGATAGTATACGATCAAGAACCAATAGAAGTGAAGAAAGAAATCTGTCACAGATTGAATTACGACCCCCAAAGAACTCAGCCACAGCAAGACACTTGGAAAAGATTTGTACTTGTGACTATTCCAAAGAATGGTGGTCCAATTAAACACAGAAATTCTTGAACAACATTGTTAATATCGCACTGAAGCAACATTTTGCTGAAGATCATTCAAAAGTGTCGGTAGAAGTACATTCATTGAGAACTGCTACAAATTCAAGCCAGATTTAGAAGATATATGGTACCAGAAATATCATCACTGACATCAGATGAATCCTGGCTGAACACAAAGAACACAAACACCAGAAAGATGTTTATCTGTGTTTTATTGACTATGCAAAAGCATTTAACTGTGTGGATCATAACAAATTATGTATGATTATCTAGTGCTGCTGTAACAGCAATGCCACAAGTGGATGGCTTTAAAACCAGAAATTTTATTCTGTCACAGTCATGTATGCTGAAAGTCCAAACTGAGGGCATCAGCTGCAGGAGGAGGTTTTCTGTGTTGGCTCTGGAAGAAGGTCCTTGTTGTCAATTCACCCCTGGACTAGGAGTTTCTGAGATGGAGAGACCCCAAGTCCTTACCAAAATACTCGCCTTGCTCCTGGCACTGCTTCTTGGTCTATCAGGTCTCAAACTCTTTGCTTGTTTCCTTTTGTTTTATGTCCCAAGAGATTACTTCAAGGCATAATACAATCTTACACACACTGAGTCCTGCCCCACCAATATAACCACCACCCATCGTTCCTCATTAACATCATAAAGGCAGGGTTTACATTATCCAGGAACATCACACAATACCAAGAAACATAGCCTAGTCAAACTGTTACATACATTTGGGGGAGAACACAAGTGATCCATGACAGATAACATTGCAAACAATAGGAATTATAGAACACTTCGTTTTGCTCATATGGAATCTGTACTTAGACCAAGAGGGAGTCATTCAAACAGAACAAGGGGATACTGAGTGGTTTAAAACCAGGAAAGGTGTAAAACAGGGTTTATTCAGTCAGCTAAGTAAATAATCCTACTTGAAGAATGAAGTATCAGGACTGGAGGCAAACTCATTAGCAACCTATAATAATGCAGATAATGCAGTCTTGCATATTGAAAACAAAGAATACTTCAACTACTTGCTGATGAAGATTTTTAAAAAATCACAGCGTTCAATAAGGGTTACACCGCAACATGCCAAGCCGAGTGCCGTCTAACACCTCAACATAAAGACAACAAAAATTCTCACAACTGGACCAGTAAGCAGCATCATGATAAATGGAGAAAAGACAGAAGTTGTCAACGATTTCATTTTGTTTGGGTCTGTAATCATCGCCCGTGGAAGCAGCCCTCAAGAAACGAAACATATTGCATTGGGCAAATCTGCTGCGAAAGACCTCTTTAAAGTATTGAAAATCAAAGATGTCACTTCGAGAACTAAGGAGCACATGACCTGAGTCATGGTATTTTCAATCACCTCATATGCATGGTAAGGTTGGATAATGAATAAGGAAGATAAAAAAGAAGTGACACCTTTGAATTATGGTGTTGGAGAAGAATTTTTAATACCCATATATTGCCAGGAAAAGACACAAGTCTGGCTGTCTTGGAAGAAGTACAACCAGAATGCTCTTTAGAAGGGAGGATGGCAAGAGAAGACTTCATCTCATGTACTTTGGGCATAGTATCAAGAGAAACCAGTCACTGGAGAAGGACATTATGGTTGGTAAAACAGAGTGTTCATACAAAAGAAGACTTCCATTGAAATATATTGACACAATGGCTGCAACAACAGGCTCAAACATAGTGACAATTGTGCAGATGACGCAGGACTGGTCTGTGTTGTGTTCTTCCCTACATACAGCGGCTGTGAGTCAGAACCAACTCGATGGCACCTAACAACAACAACAACAATTTTATGGGCTCCAATAGCTTCTCTTTCAGAAAAAATAGATCTTAGTTTCTGTGTATCTTTGAATGTACATGTATCTCCAGATGTCAGAAATCCTAGTGACATAGTAGTTTCTGACCAAAAGATCATCAGTTTGTATCCACCAGGCACTCCTTGGATATCCAGTGGGGCAGTTTTACTCTGCCCTATGGGGTTTCTATGACTCAGAATTGACTCAAGAGCAACGAGTTTGGTTTGGATTTGGTAACCTTCTTGGCAAACCCTGGTGGCATAGAAGTTCAGAGCTACTATGGCTGCTAAGCAAAAGGTCAGCAGTTCAAATCCACCAAGTGCTCCTTAGAAACTGGAGTAGTTTCACTATGTCTTATAGGGTAGCTATGAATCAGGATTGACTAAAAGGCAATGGATGGGTTTTTATGGGGTTTTGTAGGTGTTTGAAATTGTCTTTTATCAGAATGAAGTGAGTTTCTTTCATTTGCTGAGGTTTGAATCAGGAATGGAGAGGAATTTATCAAAATTTTCTTTCTACGTCTGCTTCTTTCTTAATTCACTAGTATGATGGATTAGATTGGTTCATTTTTTTACTGTTTTGTATTCCTGGGATAATTCATTTTGTTATGCTGTATTCTTATATACACTTGGATTTGATTCTGCAGTATATGTGAGGTAACTTTGCAACTGTGTTCATGAGGGATCTTGGTCTGCAAATTTCTTGTGATGTTTTTGGTTTTGGTATTAAAGTAATTCCCTCCTCAGAGAAAGAGTTGAGAAATACTCCATTATTATCAACTTTGTGTAAGAGTTTGTGTAGAACTGATGTTATAGTTTTCTTAAATGTTGCATAGAATTTTCCAATGAAGCAACGCAGGCTGAAGTGTTCTTTGCCAGGAAGCTTTTACCTGAAAATTCAATGTCTTTAATCTGTATAGCGATATTTATATTACCCAATTCTTCTTGAGTACAGTAGCAGTTTGTGCTTTTCAAAGAATGGTTTCATTTCACTAGTTCTGTTTCATTTCATTTCTCTGATTCATTGGTCTAAAGTTGTTCATAATGTTCCTTCATTAGCCTTTTAATATCTACAGAATCCATAGTGATGTCACTTTTTTCATATGCTATATTGGTAATTTTTGTTTTCTCTCTCTTCCTGATCTCAAAAATCCAAAAGCTTTTTGCTTGGTTGCTTTTCTATTTAATTTATCTCAACTTCAATTATCTTACCTTTTCTTTTAGCTTGTTTCCTTTGGTTTAATTTATTCTTCTTTTTCTAGTTTCTTAAGGGGAAAGCAGACATCATTGATTTGAGACCTTTCTATTTTCTGTTATAGACATTCACCCTCCCCCCCAAAATCCACTGCTGTTGAGTCAGTTCTGACTCACAGCAACTCTATAGAACTGAGTAGAACTGCTCCATAGGCTCTCCAAAGAGCACCAGGCAGATTTGAACTGCAAACTTTTTAGTTAGTAGATGTAGCATTTAACCACTACACCATGAGCATTTCCTATATGAGCTTTAAGTGCTATAAATTCCTCCTTAAATATTGTTTGTGAAGCATGTCAAATTTCGAAATGGGACATTTTGTTATTGCTGCTGTTTCTTTAAGTTTCATTCTGTTCAGAGTGCATTCTAATAGCCATTTCTACTTCTTCTTTGACCCAGAATTCATTTAGAAGAATGTTTCCCAGTGTTGCAGGATTTTTCAGGTATCACAACAGACCCAACTGAAATCCAAAGTATAGTAACAGAATACTACAAAATAGTGTACTCTAACAGATTTGAAAACCTAGATTCATATTACCTACCAAAATTATCACAAGGAGAAGTAGAACAACTTAATAAACCCATCACAAAGGAAGAGATTGAAAAAACATTTTAAAAAAACTAACAACTAATGAAAGTCCTGTCCCAGATGGACCTAATTCCCAGACTGGGAGGCAGTGTCTGCCCAGGAGTGCTTTTCCAACAGAAAAGCAGACTTTTGCACAGTGTGGCCCTCAGATGATGGCAGGGCAGTAGTATTTTGAACTAGTTTATAACATCTGGGGTTGGATATAGAAGTGATTACTTTGCCAGCTCTCACATTGTAGGGTCAACTGATGGCTCCCCAGTGGCTCTTTAAGTAAAGCCATGTCTTTGCCAATCGGGAGGTGGAGACTGCTACCCCAGAGATACCACTGAGCCCAGTCACTGGAGTACATAGGGGTGCCTGGTGATCAACTTCCTTTGCAGACTGAGCTTTAGATCCCGTTAAGGTAACACCATAAAAGCAAAACAACCTCCAGATATGTAAAAAGCAACAAACTTTGGACAAACACATTTAAGAAGAATTCACCTATGGCTTCAGAAGGCCCAAAAAAGAAAGAACTAAAGAACTTCCCAGACAAAGAAACCTTTCTGAAACTATCAGAGGGTAAGTACGAAAGGATTATATAGAGAGCCTTCTTAGACCTTATACAAAATGTAGCAGAGCAAAATGAAAAATTAAGCAAGCTGTTCAATCTAATGGAACACCAGTACTCTGAAATCCAACAGATCAAAAACAAAGTTAAAGACATACAAATTTCAATTCAAAGCCAAAAAATGAGTTGAACAAGTGGAAAATAGACTTTCCAACTTGGAAGACAGAGCTACTGACTGCAGCATCTATGGGGAGAAATCAGAAAAAAAGAAATAAAAAAATGAAGAAGCATTAAGTAGTATGTAGGACTCTGTTAAGAGAAATAATCCACAATTAATTGGAGTTCCTGAACAAGGCAACATATCTGAGAACACCAAGAGTATTGCTGCTGACACAAAATTTCCCAGAAATTATGAAAGAAGAGAATATAGATATCCAACATGCATACTGTTTTACTCAGTGTCATGGATCGAATTGTGTACCCCCAGAAATGAGTGTAGCCATGTGGTTGGGCTATGAGTCCCTGTATTCTATGATTGTCCTCCATTTTGTGATTTTGTTGTGCTGTATGTCAAAGGATTAGGGAGGGACTGTAAATCCTTTCACAAGATCACCCCACTGCTCAGCTGTAAAGGGAGTTTCCCTGGAGTATGGCTTGCCACACCCTTAATCCTTTCATCCCAGAAGAGATAAAAGGAAAGGGAATCAGGGAGAGAATTGGGAACCTCACATCACCAAGAAAGGTGCACCGGGAGAAGAGCGTGTCCTTAAGACCTGAGGTTCCTGTGCCAAGATGCTCTCTGGGCAAAGACTGATGAAATGTCAGAGTTTACTCCAGAACTGACAAGGAAGAAAGCCCTCCCCTGGAGCAGACATCCTGAATTCAGACTTACAGCCTACCAGACTGTGTAAGAATAAGCCTTCCTTTTTTAAAGCCATCCACTCTGTGGTATTTCTGTTAGAGCAGCACGAATTGACTGAAGCAGGCTGTCTATGTTCCCCATTTGAGAAATGTCAGCTTTTAGGTTTTACTTGTGTCTCACTTCAACACTCTACTCTCAATATTGGACAGATCGTCTAGAAAAAACTCAATAAAGACGTAGAAGACCTTATTGCCACAATCAACCAACTAGACCTCATTGACATATACAGAACTTTCTGTCCATCAACAGACAACTAAACCTTCTTCTCCAATGCACATGGAATAGTCTCCAGAATAGACCATGTGTTAGGACATAAAGTCATTCTCAACAAAATACATACCATTGAATTAATGCAAAGCACCTTCTCAGATCATAAAGCCATAAAAGTTGGAATCAATAGCAGAAAAAGCATAGCTAGAAAGCAGAACTCATGGAAACTGAAAAACACCTTGCTCAAAAAGCCATGGGTTATGGAAGAAATCAAGGATGAAATAAAGAAATTTATGGATTTCAAAGAGAATGAAAACACTTTCTACCAGAATCTATGGGATATAGCCAAAGCCATCCTGAAAGGCCAATTTATCTCTGTAAATGCCCATATTCGGAAGGAAAAAAGATCCCAAATCAAAGAACTAACCCTACAGCTTGAACAAGTAGAGAGAGAACAACAGAGGAACCCCTCAGACACCAGAAGAAAACAGATCATAAAGATTAGAGCAGAACTAAACAAATTAGAGAATAGAAGAACAATTGAAAAAATTGAAGAGACCAAAGGTGGTTTTTTGAAAAGATCAACAAAATTGACAAACCACTAGCTAAACTTACTAAAGAAAAACAAATAACTCAAATAAGAAATGAGAGGGGAGTGGTCATAACAGATCCAACAGAAATCCAAAATATAACAGAATACTACAAAAGACTGTACTCTAATACATTTGAAAACCTAGAGGAAATGGACAAATTCCTAGATTCATATCGGCTACCAAAATTATCACAAGATGAAGCATAACAACTTAATAAACCCATCAAAAAGGGAGAGATTGAAAACGTCATCTAAAAACTGCCAAAGAAAAAAAGCCCAGGCACAGACGGCTTCTCTGCAGAATTCTATAAAGCATTTAGTGAAGAGCTATCTCCAACACTACTGAGACTATTCCACAACACAGATGGGGATGAATACTCCCAGATTCATTCTGCAAAGCCAGCATAATGCTGGTACCAAACCCAGGGAAAGACCCAACAAAAAAGGAGAACTACAGACCAATATCACTCATGAATCTAGATGCAAAAATCTTCAACAAAATTCTTGCCTATAGAATACAACAACATATCAAAAAAATAATCCATCACGACCAAGTTAGATTCATACCAGGGATACAAGGCTGGTTCAACATCAGAAAAACAATTCATGTGATCAACCATATAAATAACACAAAAGACAAGAATCACCTGATTTTGTGTATTGATTCAGAAAAGGCATTTGATAAAGTCCAACACCCTTTCATGCTGAAAACTCTCATTAAAATAGGAATAGATGGCCAACTCCTCAATGCAATGAGGGACATTTATACAAAGCCAACTTCCTACATCATCCTGAAGGGAGAGAGACTGAAACAGTTTCCTCTGAGAACAGGAACTAGGCAAGGATGCACACTGTAACGTCTCCTATTCAACATTGTACTGGAAGTTCTAGCCAGAGCAATCAGGCAAGACCAAGAAATAAAGGGCATCTGTATCAGCAAAGAAGTAAAAATCTCCCTGTTTGCAGATGATATGATTGTATATGCAGAAAATCCTAAAGAATCCATCAGTAAGCTACTCAAACTGATAGAAGAGTTCAGCAAAGTCTCAGGATACAAGATAAAACATAAGTAAATCAGTAGGATTCCTTTATACCAACAGTGAGATTATTAATGAAGAAATCACCCAATCAATTCCATTTTCCATAGCCCCCAAGAAGATAAAATACTTGGGAATAAATCTAACCAGAGAAATATCAGACCTTTACAAAGAGAACTACAAAATCTTGCTGCAGGAAACTAAGAGAGACTTACATAAATGGAGAAACCTACCCTGTACGTGGATAGGAAGACGTAACATCGTGAAAATGTCTATTTTACCC